>BGPR01000030.1:417157-454510 GCA_013235015.1 Araneus ventricosus | reverse complement strand
TTTCTTTCTTTCACGTATTGCTCACTCTCTTCCAAACTAGTGGAAGAGGCGCGGGCTTAACAAATGAGGGATCCCTGCCTTTAGCCCGTGTGTCCTGTTTCTTGCCCGTGTCTGAATCCTGGTCTATCTTCTCCTACAAAATTAGTGAAACCCCAGCCTCCCACAAGAGCGTCTACCGCACACAGATTGGAGTTTGTCTGGCTGGTTTGAGGAGTTGGCTGCTACGCAGCAGATTAGAAGATTTCAAGCTCTCAGAACATAATGCTTGAGTTTCACTGAGCTTCTCCTTCCTAAGTTAATTTAAAATAAGTTATTAATAGGTTTGGAGGGCACCACTTTTGTTAGTGGGCTTACCTTTGGGTGAGCAGAGTGAGTTTGGCCTTTATGGCGCAACGGGCCACAATTTGGGGATGTCTTACTCTTTGATCTGGTTCATGTACTTGTATTGTAGTTCTTAGTTTCTCAGCTGAAATAAGTGGAGTAGTTCTTTGTCTACCCCTGTAATTTTAAATCGACGGGTGTTTGACAAAGTTTACTAAATCTCTGTATAAATACAATTTATGTAAATATCATCGATTAGTTTTAAATTCATTATTTCTGCAGACTAAATAAATATATTTTATAAATTTGTATTTTCAAATTTCTCTGGTATTATTTTACCATTTTACAGCCCCCCCCAAATCTTAAGTATTATAAAGTTTTCAGATATCAAATAACCTTCCAAATAAATTTTGTATGTAAGAAGTCAACTGAAAGATATAAAATAAAGTTCAACACAATGTGTAAATATAACATTAAGGACGAGAACAGAATCTGTTGTTAGTTTATACATTAAACTGTTCATTTTGAATTTGGTTCCCTCCATGTATTGCAGTTTATCAGCAGGATCTGAAAACATGGCATCTGAAAATAATTATAAATTTTTTTAAAGATAAATCTATAGATCTATCTTCTTTCAAGTACACTAAATCCTGTCTTTGATTTAGTAACTGCAAAAAATAGTACGTAGTCTTTAAAAAGAAAAAGGTCTCTTGTATCTTTCTATTTTTTAAGATACTAAACTGTAATGTAGAGTATATATAAAATATGATCTATATATAAGTGTTAAAAAGAAGAAATGCTTTCATTTTACCCTTTTGTTAAATAATGAAAGAAGAAAACGCTTAATATAAATACATACTATCACTAAAATGGAGTAGTAGTATCTTCTTAACAAGATAGCCTTTCCACGAAAGCATGTAGTGAAAGAAAGCATACGACAGTTTTATCAGAACAGAACACTCTGTTCTTGGCTGCGCTTTAATTCAAATATAAATCAAACTGTTTCTTTATCTAAATCAATTCACTTATCGAGATGACCGAAGTTAAACCATCGGTGCTATCACTCCATTGAGACATGTCATCCAGAGATCGACCGACGCAAATGGCTTGTAGAGCCCTCTGGAAGAAAAAAATTTATCCGGTTCTTCCTAAAAAAATTGTTGGACAGTGTTTTTTAACTAGAATCTATAAGTGTGATCTTTAAGAATACTGTTTCTGCCCGCCAAATAGACCAACTGGACCTATCTGCCTGAATGAGAATCACTAGAAAGGTAAAAAATTTTACGTGTATAAAATGTTTCAAACATGAATCTGTAAATAGATTTGAGAAAATTTCAGCGTAAGAGAGGGTAGAGGTTGGTGACCCTAGGGTCCTGTCTCTGGGAAGGAAACGCAGTTTTCCAGCCCAAGTTTCTTATTATTACCTAGTATATGTCTTCTGTAGAGAGCATTGTACAGTCGAAAGAATCACTACCAAAATGTTAAATGAGTCTTCCTGTTTGAGTCCGAAAATGTACTTCTCAAATCTTGGAAAGTGAGAGTCTGTCTTATTCTCTCTGTGTTCCCAAACACGGTCACCCAAACAGTGACGAGCCAACTAAATTTGTTTTCAGATGACTGCTAGATCTTCGAGAGAGAGAGATCTAGCAAACTCCAGATCTCAACAAATAGATCTCTCGAACGAGCTAGATAATTGTCATTCAAGCACATTAAATCTCCAGAACTGTCAGATTTCAAATAAAATCTATTAAGGAATAATTTAAATGTTTCTGGGAAGTGAATTAAAGGAGTTGATTGCTATAGAATTTTCGGTACAAACGTTATCCGAAATGTTCTGTTTTCTTAAAGTCTTAACTATAAAACCACATTACTAAGGATCTGTGATGCAATCATTAGTAACTAGCTACAAATCTGGGAGTGTTGGTCAATATTAAAATATGTTCGAGTCGAATATTTTAATGCAATACTTTTATACAAAATATTAAGTAATACAAAAAAATCCTTTCATCGTCTGAAGCGTGCTTTAAATTAAAATGAGAGTATCAATTAAACTAAAAAACGATTTTGAAACAGCCGAAAGCTAATTCTTCCGCATACAAGCTTAATATTGTAAACTTCTAGGTCTGTCAACAGAAAACGTGGTAAAAGTGTGCGCAGTAGTGAAATATAGTTTACGATTAAACAATTAACTATTCAGTTAATTGTCACTAACACCTTCCCAGTAAACATTTGGGAGAGCAAAATTTGAGAAATGTATTCTGTGGTTTAGTCATTATGCAATAAAATATCGGCGTTTCAATTTTATTTATATGCGTAAAGAGCCTTCACTAACAAAATGTAAATAAAGTTTAATATTAAGATTTTACACACAAAAATATAAAGCCAAGTTTTAACCACAAAGAACTAATCAGTCATCGGTAATCTGCATCGAGACACCAACCGCATGTAGCCAATGTTCCATTGATTCACGACTTTATGTGACAACGACTAACAGCATTACTAAAAAGTTACTAACGTATGCACGGCAATGGAACACGAAAAAAAGATTCCGATTTGGTTTAAAGGAACTGGACTGTTTCAGAAATAATGAGAAATCTCAAACTCGATGCAGGCAAATAGGTTGAACTTCCTGAGAGTTTTGGATATCAACTGAAGCGAGAAAGTGGGAATTGAAATCGTGCTTTGCTTTGAGCTTCAAAGGTAGTAATCGGCTCTATATACAAAAAGGAAATATTGACTGCGTTTTATAAAAAATACATGTATTTTTTTGCTAAAATTTACGTAGAAAAAAATGTGTGATAACTTATCTTTTATTTGATTTTATAATACATTTTAATTTATAAGGATTAGTAAAATTAAACTGGTGTATAAAAGTTTTTATATCTTAGGGAAAAGTAGATTTAACTATTCCATTTATTTGTTTTAACATCTAAATTTCGTTGAAGAAATGCTCTATTTTAAAAAGCATTAAAAGCAAATATTTTCAGAATTTTTTTCCATTTTAAGGGAATATTTGTGTATGTTTTATTTTCTTAAAATATTCCTGTTAGAATCTCCATCCATGGATTTATGTAAACGAATATTTTCTACAAGACTAGATTTAGAACTTGGCGCTTTTTTAATGTTAGAAAAATTAAATATTTGGGTTATGGGGAGTGCAAGATAAAATATTAATTCTCTTGTAATAATCTATAAAGATGATTAAACAGTCAATATATGTGTTATTTGATTTTTTTATGACAAAAAAATGTTTACTCTCATTTCAATCCTTGTAGATAAATTTAAAATCTGATTCCATAAGTTTTCTGATTTCAATATTTTTTATCAGATACTGTAATTGTTATCGAATGCATATTCGGACATTGTGGCATGTGTCGTAGCTGGTAAATTGAATTAACAAAAAGAAGAACCAGTTTCAAAAGCACATACTGCACATTTCTCAGGCCTAAACTTTTGCTCTTCCCAAAATGTTAAATTGTTGGTAAACCCAGTCTGCGTACTTATTCTCTGTAAACACCTTCTTTATGAATTTACTTGCCGTCACCAACACTGTGAAGGATGCTCGTGAAATTCTCATAGGGTCCCAGTGTATCTGATTTATTGCCAGCGGCATCTCAATGATTTGAGCACGCAATGCTCGCATTGTAATGTGCAACTCTGGGCAAATTTTTTTTTAACCTAAAACATCAGCGACTCTGCTTTCAGCAAAGCAGCCTCGTAGCTTCCTGCCTTTTAATAGTGAAACGAAACAGACAGAAAACACGACGCTTCTGAAGACGATGAAACGCAGCAAAGGAACCATTGTTTCCAGAAAAAAATATTCCCGTCTGATATCGGTTACACCCAGTCACAAAGAAAGAGAATCAGCAAATTAAAGTGGAACAAAATCTTCTGAAGAGAAGGAATGATTGAAAAAATATTTTGGTAGAAATGAGCGAAGAATTCTAACCAATATCTATTCAAATTGTGCACAATTCAACAACTGAAGAGGTAGACTGTGGACCAATGGAAATAAAGCGAGTGGTGGGCACATGCCCAGACTGCAAAAGTCACTGTAGGCGCATGCCCGACGCCGAAAAAATCACTGCTGGCGCACATGTGCAAGGATGCTGAAAAATCTCTTCAACCGCATCCAAAATTACTAAAACCTGGCACTCTCTCAAGGACAGAACAATTGGCGAGCTTAAAGGAACGAAGTGAGAATCGCAAACCCAGGTTGTTCAAATCTGGAAGCCATCTAAGACAGTTTAATTTGACAACGATAGATTAATATACTATTAAAAAAAATACATAACAAATCTCATTTCCATTTTGAAGTTCATATGCTATAATCTGTATCTTGTATCTGCATTTCTATGTGTCCCATAAGCAGGGTGGATTTGGCACTGTACGACAAACCAGGTGAGGGTGGGGTGGGGTGCGGCTATGATTCGGAATTTATCACTAGAGGGCTGAAATGCTCTTTCTTCGTTTACTGAAAAGGAAAAGAAAAAAGTCATTAATCATTTTATTTTAAAGGCGTTGGGACCGGCATTATTATGCCACCATAAGAGACTGTACTTTATCTCCCCTGCTTAGATTGTAGGGAAGAAATTATTTTCTTGGCTGTTCCTCCTGAAACTTTCCATAAAGAACATGTCTCCCTGTGTATCTGCGCTGCTCCTGCTTGTATTCCAGCATGATAGAGGCCTCCTCGTCACTTCACCAATAAATTTCTGACAAATACTTAAACCTTACATCCTATAGCACTGAATGAGTTTTGAAGTTTTTATCCTGCCTATGATTACTGTCTCCACGAATTAATGTCTCTTTTAAGGTCAGTAGAGGAAACAGTGAGAATTTGCATTAGTAACTGCCAACTAATCATGTCTGATTGCTTTTTGAGGTCAAAAAGAAAGAAAAAAGTGAGGAGGACTCCTCAGAACAAAGGAAGAATTTTAGAAGAAACAGATGCTGTCTCAATATCTTGTGTCATTGTAGATCCGCCTACTAGGAGGCTCAAACTATTAGTCTAATCCATGAGTGCATATAACCTAACCAGCAAACTGAATTCATGTTCTTAGGCAATATATATGGTGTATAACGTCTAAATGTTCCAAGACTATATTGATATACTTGCAGCACCCCAAAGATTTTATCTGCTTCAGGCAATCAACAGGCGTTTGCTCATGTGTCGTTTCTGCACCAATTGTTTTGATTTTTCCAAGACGTATCACGATACTTCAGGTTCTCTGGTTCTGCTTTGAGGAGAAATGCCTAAAACCCCATTGACATCTCCAATTGAAGCTCATATTTTAAAAAGTACATAAGGAGGCAATTTAAAAGCCATTTTTTTTCTGTTTGTTTTTACAGGTTATCCTATAACCCAAAAGTCCATCCTTACAATAATTGTAAAGACATTTTAATTTATTAATGGAAAACGTGTGCGGAAAACTGTTCTCCAAATAGACACAGGCTGGCAGGAGGCCAAAGCAGAATACTAAAGCCCCAAAAGATTCCTTATAGAAAATAAACTTGAAAGATGCAGATATATCAGATCCAAAGGGAACTGACAATGAAGCTTAGAGAAAGCTAGCTCTGAATCCATAAGTTAAAGAAAATTTGTTTAATATTGCTAAATTTTTTTTAACAGAATGTTGGGTTTACGTTTACCATATAAATATATGTATCAACTAGCGTTAAATAATGGAATATCAAAACTTTTTAGTAAATGGAACAGAAAAACGGGAATTTATTCCTTGAGAAACGTCATTCAATTTTTGGGTCATTGATGGATGGTGAAGGGTTGTCTCTGAAAGGCTACAAGAACTTAACACAAAGTCAATACCTTTCTCAACCTTTATGCTCACAATTTTAAAAAAATAAATTCATACACCACATCCTTCATTTAACGTGATGAACTAATACAAATTGTCCGGCCCAAGTGTAAATTATACCTTTACAAGAAAATGGCAAAATAAACACTCTGACTTTGCAGAAAGAGGAAATGGTTACATTTTATGGTCTGTAAGGAATGCCTAGGACAGGCTAGTATTCTTCTGCTTAATTTCAGGGAAAAATATATTACATGTCTTATAGAAGAAGCCCCTTGGACAAACACGAAAGTTAAATCTTACTTTGTTTACTAAATCAATTACGTACCAAAAAAAAACATTACTTGTTACAACATGGAAAGTCGCTTCCTCAGCAATGTTAGTCCTGCATGGTTGGGAGTTTTAGAAGGTTAAGGCATGGAGGATTACAAGGACTGTCCCAGCACTTGACCTTTGGCGACTATCTTTGGCTATGGTCAAATTTGGCGACCTTGACACAAATAGAGACGTTGATTCCAGAAAACCCTTTTCTCGATTTCTAGCGAGGAAAGAGAATACTATTTGAAAATACGTGAGAAACTCATTGTGACGTCACTGACTGACGGAGAGAGTATATAAGCGACTGGGTGCAAGGTACTAGAGAGAGTGTAGTGTTGATCCATTGGAACTAGAGCCTGTCTGCAGTAGCGAGCTCTAGAAGTCGGAGACTTGAGCACTATTGAAAAGTGCTATATTGCCATATTAGTTATCATTGACAAGCCTGGTGCTGCTAAATATCAAAGTGCTTGAACTGTTATTACCTGTGAATTGTTGTCTGTTTACATTTCTTAATCTGGCAAGAACTATTGCTCTGCACCTGTGCTACGTGTTTTCCTGCACATTTGTAATAAACCTGTTCGTCATTACTTCCGCGTTGGACTTGGTTTGGGCAACTACACCACAGATCGACCCCTTTGCAAACAATATTACCAAGTTTCCAGAATAAGAATTTTTCTTGGCCATTGTGAATAAAAATAAACAATATGAGACACTATCCATCAATATTAAGAAAATCTGCTTGCTCGTATTAGGTCATTATCTGTTCTGGCTCAAAAAATAATTACATTAATACTCCAAACACTTTAGTAATACTCAGAAAAAATCAGAAAAGAAAAATGCTAAATTATTCATTGCTGAGCCAATTGTATTTTTAAAAAAAAAAAGTATCCTACATTTATTACTTTCTTTTATATCAGTCTGATCTCTATAGGTACTCAATTCTGAGATGGTGGCAGAAATCTTCCAAAATGTTGAGATTCCATGCAACCCTCATTGATGCTGTAAAGCCTATAAAGAGCTTGTAGAAATTCTGAATACTTTCGTAAGTATTTCTGCTGCCTTTTGCCATTGTAAATTTTACACTTGTGTCTTTGCTAATGTGGTTGTTGTTTGTTTATTGGCTCATCTTATACTTTTTCCATGAAAAGTTAGTTTGACCCTCAATGATATGTAAAGGTTCCTTGAATCATCCTCATGTTGTTTCTCCACTCTCTCAAGACCTTATGCCACTGGTGCTGGATTTCATTCTTTGTCATTTATATAGAAAATATTATTCTAGAAACATTAATGTAAATAAGCCGCAAATCGGGTACCAAACCCATAAAGCGTTATTATCGTTCTAGAGTCAAAGACATTTAAGATAAATAATGCTTATGTATTATAAATTGTCTGCCTTTGTAGGCGTAGAGGTGAAAAATCAATGATAAAGCTATACACCTTGGTAGATAGGGCATCCGAAAACTTGTTATTCTAAACATTAATAAAAAAATACGTACAAGTGAGGTGGAAATGAAGCCGCAAAAGAATGAAGAACGGCAGTTTTTGTGAAGGTTCATTCATAGCTCACTCTGGAGCTTTAGCAAGGAAGAATCTAGCTCATACTGATTTGACAATTGATTTTACATTTGCTGGCCTTATTATCTGCATCCACAAGGAATTGAGGAGACACTTATGGACCCCTGTGGTACATCAGGCAAAAACATTTAATTGTTTTCGGTGATTTTTTGTCCCCAACCACAATTTTACACACGCTTTCTCTCGAGTTGCTGCTATTTTTTCCTTATTACAGCTGCTGCTACCTAATGCTATACCTCAAACTATTGATAATAGAAAAACTGCCTGATTTCTTTTTCGTTGAAAACTACTTTTATATCACTCCTTTTGTAGAGCTTTTGTTGAATTTTCGAATTAATAAAGATCTCTGACACTTGTATTTAAATACCGTGTTGACGATACCGAGATGGTATCGGACCAGTCATAGAAGAATTATGTAAATTTCCTGTGTTACGTCTCTGAGATTGAATCTGCCAAGCAACGAAAATTCTATAGTCAAGATGGGTGTAAACTGCCAAACGTTTCCAGTCCCAGAAAAACAATATATAATCTTGTAGAAGGTGCAATAGGGTCACATTTTTTTACCTTTGTTTCATGGTTGCTTTTGTTCTAAATCTGCATTTGGTTTTAGAATATATCTCAAGACCGTTGGCGGGCAACGGCAGATTTTAACTTTATAAAAAACATCCCACGGTCAGCTACTCTGCAGCTGGAAACCCAGAAGTTTGCGGTTATCAATATTCTAGACCGAACTGAAGGGTCGCCATATATTGAGGTCATGAGACGGTAGGCAGTAAATTGCGTAATGAAAGTAACCAAAGCATGTTCAAATAGTACATCTGAGTATTTTTCTCTAAATTTATAATATTGAACTTGTAATATGGCTGTAATGCTCTAGTATTGGAATCATTTGAGAATGAAGGATAATATTATGTTTCCTTCTTTACAGAACAGGGGAAGTTTATTTTTAGTCAATAAACATCCTTCTTGCTTTCTATAAGGAAGTTTTAGCTAAAGTTTCTTCTATGTGGGTCGTCTGACTCTCATTTTACATGCGCGAGGATCTTATAGGGCTTAGAACTGAATCTCCCTTTCCGCTAATACGCAAGCAGTTGAGCGAATTGAAGAAACTCGTCATCAGCCTCCTGTAGAAAAATAGTTGGAGCAGCTCAGGGATGGATTTCCTATCAGAGATAAGAATTTAACAAATGTCACAGCTGAGTCCAAAAAAGGATTACAAAAAATAAGTGCTTTTGTAATTTTGTATGTTTCAAAGGTTGAATACAATTGCATTATACTATAAGTAAAACGTATTTATTTAAAATTAGGGTTTGAAATTTCCATAAAATTGAACTTGGTTGAGGAGGCAGAAATATTGTCCTATAATTCTGTAAAATGAAGGTGTTGGTTAAGTAATAAATACATCTTAAGCAGTACCAAACCGATCAACGAAACTGTGATTTTTTATTAATTTTGGAATTTTAACTACTTTAATCCAATTACATCTTTCCGCTGGAGGCTATTGTGATGATATCATTTCAGATAGGGGAAGATTTTGCCACACTTTAAATGATGGAAAGTTCTGCAAACTTTTCCTGCACTACCACAAAAAAAGATTCTAAGAAACTCTTTGCTTGACTTTTCCGGCCTGTCTTAATGTAAATCTACTATCTATAACATTTCTGCTCCTATCTTCGCGAGATAACCTATTCGTTTTTTTGAACTAATTCAGTTTAATTAAAGAAGTTCCATTCTCAAAATAACGCGAAGGTTATTTTAATCTTTACTTAGACAGTTCCTAAATGGCGAGATGACATTTCAGCTGGCAAACCTTCTTCAGTTCCGTTAAATTAAGTAAGGACATTTGACTCTTATGTTTGATTTAATGGTTAACAGGATCGTTAAGAAAGTTGATTTTAAAGTGAAACTGGATTTTCAAACATAGCAACAGGCATGTACAGTGCAACCCTCAATATTTTTTGTAGCTAAGTAGTAAACTGTCTAATAAGTAACGCAGCAATAGACGTATAGGTTTAAAGAATTTCTGACAACTGATAAAGCCAAAGTACAATGTTAAACTTAATTTAGTTATGACAATGATAAACTTCTCCATCTTCCTCGCTAATTGGTCCCAGAATCTGAATAGCCAAATGGCGTGTCGTTATCTAAAGTATGTTAATGAACTTTTCTTTCTCACTAGAGAAACCAAAAACATACTACAAAGTAGCTCATGTCTTCAAATCAAATAAGCACTAGAGCCCAGATTCATGATGCTGAGAGACAATAAATACCATTTTGAGTATAAACAAGGCTCATTGTGCTCTTAAATTTAATGCATCTTCCGAGCCCAAATATGCTGCAAAAGACATCGACCTTCCAACTGATTCTAGAAATAATATTTGCCTTTCCCTCCAGCCTTCGGTTTGTTTTTTCTTATTAAGATGATACAATAAAGTGAGAAAATATGTCCTCCCTTTCCAATGATCCTGAGATTAAAGCAGCCTGATCGTTTTAAGAATTTAAAGAAAAGATCTCATTATCCAGGCTTGGGATGGTATCACGGCTAAGGATTTTGATCTTTTCCTTTATAGTTTCTGGTACATTTGATTTGAGGAGGAGGTTCCCAAATCCTGTGTTGATATAAAGTAAAATTCATTTGTTTTCCTCTAGTTTCTTCTGTAGAAATCTTACTTATTTAGTTATTAATGTCCTTGCTCCCCAGCAACACATGGACTGTTTTGCTGTCTATTTGGAATAGCATCTACATGGCAGAGGGCTGCTGGCCAAGCTTGCAGGTGTCTTACCTACCCAGGTTTCCACAATTCACACAGAGGGAAGATTTCACAATTTCCTCACGAAAGCTGTGGCTCATACACTGCAGATTTTGCAACTGAGTTCTGGATAACCAGTAGACTCTGCTTTCTGAAGTCAAGACCCAAGCATCAGGCCATGGTTGTTTTAGCTTATTTTCATCCATTTTGAAGATGTTAATGAGGTTGCTTTTGTGATAAAGTGTAAATTATGAGCCGTAGTGATATGAAGAGACATAAGCACAGAATATCAACAACATATACGTTGGCACCACTGCAAGGACGTCGACCTAGGACGGAGGAGAGGGGAATAGGAAGTGAGACTTGTTAGAGTCCTTTACCTAAACCTTGATTTACTCAAAAGGCCTGCGGAACGTTAAACTCGTTAAGGGGTTAAACGTCTTTGTTGAAGTTTGGTGCCGGCTCCCATGTCGTCCCGTCCCTCATCGTTAACCCGGTGTGGGTGTAGTCTGGAAATTATGAGGTCCATCCCTAGCTATCCTCTTATGGAGGAAGCCAGTCTTAACCAAAGTACCTTAGATCCCATGATGGCAGATTTAATGGCATATATCGTAACACGCCACATATATATTTGATTTTGCGTATTCTTGTCCACATGTGAGGTCCTCCAGCACCAGTCGTCATCGTCGCGGGTCAGTTTCTTTGCATCAATTGAATATGTATTCACATCAACAGGTTTGGTTATGGTATTGTGGTGGTATATGCTACTCAATGACAAAATAATCGCTGACGCAACTGTGATGCGTTAATGTGAAAGAAAGTAACTCTGTTTTTTCAGTATTGCAGATTTTGTGTCATTTTACATAAATGAAGAAACCTTAGAATTGGTACGCAAATTTAGAATTGTCGTCGCTGCTGCCATGCTTTGCACTCAATTGAACCTTGTATCACATCATTGCGGGTTTATTGTGGTATTGTGGTATATACGTGCAATGCTGATGCGTACCGTGCTGAAAGTATATAAATTCTGCTTCGTTCATATTGTTTTGTAGATTTCAAATTGGCCTTTGATATAAAGAAGCAAACATCCGAATTGCATGTAAATCTGAATTGTTCATTTGTATTCATAAAATAAACCAGAAAAGAAAAAGTAGTATTTATGCGAAACTGAAATTGGTTGGTGTAAATTTTTAGTGAGGTCTGACTGAATATTGCTTTATTATGTATGTCGACATGATATTGTTCATCAGCAGTGTGGTACAACCAAAAAAAGAAAATAACATGAAAACATACAGATACGTGATGAAGGATGTGAAGAACAGGAATATTCCTTTCAACGTCTCTTTTATAGTTTCTATTACGTATTTATCTCACAAGTAGCAAATTTCTGAATGTAAACAAATCTTGAATGACCCAATCCAAAGAAGGAACAAATAAAAACAAGGAATGGAAGGAATTCAATTTAGATGGATCAAATTTTATGGCATCATGACCTATGAATATTCACAGGCTTCAATGTAAAGTTATTGTACAACTTTACATGAAAGAAAAGATATATCAGGTTTGTAATTTCTCAGGTAAAGCAAAATTCTAAATACCACAAATATTTGATTTAAGAAAAGAGTAAAAAATTATAATTGCAAATAGGTGCAGAAACCTAGCCTATTTTCTTGGTCTTTTATAAGAAGATTACAAAAAAAAGAAAAATTATTGGAAGAAATGAATGAAATGTTCACACAGTTTTAAATCTCTCAAGGCAAATTGTTACTCTGGTGGACAATGGTCTCAAATGCTGTCACAATCACATGATGGAGGGGGAGGGAAATGTTCATGAGGTGAGCAATCAGGAAGTCAAATGGCATATGAGGAGAATTTAGTTTAGCTGCTTGTCGTGGCCCATACCCACAATTTCATGGGAGGAGGCGGGGAAAAACATCATATGAGGTAAGCACCGAAGTTTCCGTGTAATGGGTGTATGAGAGTTTTAGCTAGTTGCTTGTCTATTTAAGGCTCACAATTTTCCATGGGAGGGGAGGAAAAACATCACACATGAGGTACACCTGAAATCAAAATATGTATGAGAGCTTGAAGTTTACGGTTTGTCACTTAAGGCTCACTCATGGAGGGGAGGGAAAACATCACAGGAGGTAAGCACTGAAATCAGCAATGGTATGAGAGTTTAGTTTAGTTGGTCGTAATGGCAGTCTACACCTACGGGAGGGGAGGAAAAACACTATGAGGGTGGGCACCGAAATCAAAATGGCATGGAGAGTTTTAGTTTAGCTTGCTTTGCCTGCACCATGGGCCCACAGTTAACCATGGGAGGGGAGGAACATCATTATTACGAAGGTGTAAGCAACCGAAATCAAAATGGCAAAAGGAGAGAGAGCTATTTAGTTACAATGTACCAAGGCTCATAAATCTGTGGAGAGGGGAGGAAAACATCATTATGAGGTGCTAACCGTAATGGCGTGTATGAGAGGTTTAGTTTAGCTGTTTGGTCGTACCTAAGGTTCACTTGCCAGAGGAAAAACATCATTGGTGAGGTGTGTGTTGAATCTGAATACCATGTAAGGAGAGTTTAGTCAGCTGTTTGTCGTACCAAGCTCACACTCTGCATGGGAGGGGAGGGAAAACATCATTAAGGAGGTAAGCACTGAAATTGCAATGGCTTGCAGAAAATAGTTTTAGTTGCTCATCGCAAATTGCCCGCACCTCATGGGAGGGGGGGAGGGAAAACACTGAGTGAGGGTAAGACCCAAACGTACATGCACAGAGCTTAGTCGAAGGTTTCATCTGCACTAAGGCCCCACCCCAAGCAGGGAAAAGATCACATGCGAGAAAGGTAAAGCACCGAAACTGCACGGTTTAAGGGTGAGTCTAGCTTTAGCTTGCCTGCTTCGCTAAGGTTCACACACCTCAGTCGAGAGGGAGGGAAAACATCACATACAGATGTAAGCACCGGAAGTCAAAATGGCATGAGAGAGAGTTTAGTTTAGTTGCTCTGTCACTAAGTGGCCCACAATTTCATGGGAGGAGAGGGAAAACATCATATAAAGGAGGAAGCACCACTGTAATGTAATGGCGATAGAAATATATTTAGTTTTGTTTCTCAACAAGTCAGCACAATTCCATGGGAGGGAGGGAAAAACATCATATCATGAGAGGTGTACGAAATCACATGGTCATGAGAGTTTGGTTTAAGTTCATCGTACATTAAGGTCTACATCTCTAGTGGAGGGGAGGAAAACGGAAATATTATGAGGTAAGCACCGGAAGCGTAGCCGGCTGTATAGGAGAGAGCTTTATCGTGTGAGCTGTTGTAGCTACACCTAGTGGAGGGGAGGAAAAGGAAAACATCATTATAGGTAAGCACGTAGTCGTCGAGCTATGAGAGAGCTAGTTTAGGTTTATCACTATCCACGCCATTCTGTGGAGGGGAGGAAAAAAATATCATTAGAAGCACGCAAGTCGTATCGCAGCAGTAAAAAGTTAGGTTTTACGTCATATGGAGGGAGGTATTGTGAGTGACCAGCGACTGGCAGAGTTTAGTAGTTGCGTACTAACCATCACCGAGAGGAGGAAAACATCACATGAGTGTAAGACCTGAAATCAAAAGGTTATAAGAGATTTAGTTTAGTTAGTTTATCGGCCACTAAGCTCGGCAATTTCATTCGAGAGGGGGAAAACATCAAAAGAGGTTAACTCGGATAGTCAAATGTGGCAGATGGTTTGCTTTAGTAGATTAGTGCCCTGTCATTTCAAAGTTACTCAGCATGCTAAATTTAAAGCAGTTACAGACCTGTGGATTTGACCAGAATAGCTGACGTGGAAACCTGGAGCATGTTAATGCCTTTGAATTCCACACCAAGAAGCGTATTGCCGCACACAGTTAAGCCGGTTCATAATACATAAGGCCTGGTTAATAACGCGGAATGATGTTTCTGAGCAACAGGACCTCACTGAGGTGTCGAGGCTGAATTACATTGCCCTTCATGGGTCTCGTGCATCAGAGTCAAGAGTTTTTATTCTGCCAAAGGTATGGTTTCTTATGTTCATTTGCTTCATGAGAACAAAGTCAATGTAGATTCCGTAAGAAACTTAGAGTTTCTTTGTTTCGTTGCGTGTTTTTCAACAAGACAAAAAGTTAAACAAGTAATAAGAAAATGAATATGAAATTGAAATTAATCAGTATAAATTCCATGCTATCATGTGCCAGCGTGAATTTTCGAGATTCTAACCTTGGTTTTGAAGTTGTATTCCGTTTCTTGCAAACCTACCTAATTGCTTAGAACTTCATTATCATTTGAAATTTCTAAAGTTTGGTTACGGCATTACGTAACCTGGCAAAAGATTTCATAATCCTATAAGATTGTAAAATCTCTACATAAGAGGTGAACTACGTAAATAAACGAATTAAAATTTGTTCCTTCAAGTTATCCATTTATCGTCGCTTTCAAACACAATCAAGAAGACTCCTTTGACCCAATTAATTAACGCATCTGACTTGAAAGGTAAGTCTGAATATAAATGAATACACATGATTCAAGAAACCAAACCTTCCAATGCAGTTTAGCATCTTCAGACAGAAAATATAGAAATTCTCAAATTTATGTGCTCTATGTTTACTTAGCATACTTTTAAGTGAATTATTTTAGAGAGCTGTTACAGTATACAGCAGATAGGATATACAGCCTGTACAAACATTGTTGTTCTCTGTAAAGTTTGTTAATCATTTCTACACTTGAATATATATACATGTATCCACTCTGTCATGGTCTCAGTAATTCTAAAACGTTAGAGAGAGTATACTTTAATTGGAAATACTTAAATGACGTAAAAACATGCATGTTGCTGTTTCAGTCGACAAATGTATTACTTTCTGTCAACAAATGTATTTTTATACATACCCTCGGTCATATAAATAATCGAATACAAAAAAAGAAAAAAATATTGAAAAAGAAGTGAAAATAGATAAAATATCACCTTTGCTGCGCCAACCGAGCAGATCCAGGTGATTGCATCACACATTGTCCATATTAATTACCAACGAATCACTATAGAATAAAAAAATCCACCTAATTATTAAAATAATTAAAATAAAAGAAATACAATTAGAATGGAAATTGGAAGAGAACTCGAATGGCAAACGTTTTCAAAGGCCACTCGCCATCGGAGTTCTAATATGGATAAATTTTCTGTCATTCTCGGTCATATAAATCATATTTAGTAAAACATTTTTGACACACTAACATTTCGGACACACGAAAAATTTAGTTTCTTCTTTCTAATAAAAGTGAGATAGGTGGCGTTGGTTCTTAAGGCCCTTATACTCTTACAGGGAGAACGGGTCACAAATCATTCGCGAATCGTTCGAAGAAATTATTTTTAAGATAACAAACTGCGAACCATAGGAAAAGAGCAAACTCAACTGGAACCAATAATCATCGCCTGTCAGTCACCAGTGCAGGGGGTGGGGGACTTTGGAATTTGCTTTCGTTTGCAGATTTGACTTTATACGTTCGAAGGAAGTCCAGCGAAGGAGGTTCACGGGGAACGACGAACTATACTCGAACACGTCCAAACCTGAACTGCGAATCCCATAGGTATTCGTCGAAAACCAACAGGATTAGTTCGCCAACCGTTCGCGTCGAACCAAAAACTCCGTTCACACTTGCAAACCATCTGCTCACAAGCGGTTAACGAACCGTTTGGCTCTCAAATGTATACGCGACTTTTCAGGGATGATGGTGGAGTGTATGCACTCACTCAGAGTGGATAAAAAAAAAAGTGGATACAGATAATAATAAACATTAAGTCGAAAGCTGTTGGACCGAATGAAGGTATTTTTAGGAATTTTTTTTATCAGAATTGGGGTTCATTTTCCCTTTCTGGGTTTATGAAACTACTAAATTTGTGTTATACTTGATATAAGAATTATATTAAAATTAATTATATACATCTTTCTGTATGTTTTATATCCGTTTTTCTGTAGATTTGGAGATATATTAATAGTTCTAATAAATATTTGCTTTCCACAAATACCATTGAACTTTAATTCTAATAAGAAACAATCGACAGCACAATAGGGCATTTCAACACTAAGCAGGCTGCGGGGATTTCCTTAACATTGATATGGGGAACTTATAAATGTTTTAAGCGTTATACTTGACAAACAGTAGAAAGAACAAACACATGGTAGAATTAGTTTAAAAGGTATTTACGAAAAACTTAAAATTATCAGTGGCCAGATTTATTACTTTCATAAAGATTCTATATGAAGTGAAATGCGGTATTGTACAATGATTTTTAATATAAAAATTATAAAATATGTTCACTTGTTTAGGAATTATTTTATATAATAGTTAAAAGAATACAAATTTTATGAAATTTAATGTTATACTACCTAAAAGGGAAGGGAAGGATTGTAATACTCAAGGGAAAATCTTATTAAAATACATGTATTTGTAGAAATATTATTTTACAACCTAAGTAATTTAAATATTTAGCAAGGGAAAGGTAGTCTCTTTCTTAAATATCAAACCCATTAAAATATATGACCGTAATTTACGACTAAAACTACATAACACCACAGCATACCCCCGAACTCGGCGCCTAAACGACACCCTGTCGGTTGGATGAGTATGTGTGAAACTTTATTGAAAAAGCAAAAAAAAAAAAAAAAAAAAAAAAATTACAACATTAGGATATAAATACACTTGAAAGGGAACATAATTACATGAACAAAGAAGAATAAAAAACACAGTGAGGATTACAATCCGAGTATTATAATAGAAATTTACAAGGGGAGTTATCAAATTTGAGTGCAGTGAAAGGGTTGAATGTTTCATTTAGTTACATTTTTTCATACAGTTGGAGCTTCATGATTCGGGGCTGTTAGTGTTGTTCGATGCGACGAAGAAGAAGAAATAAATAATGTAACACAACCGGTTATATGATGAAAATTGTCGCGACCATCCTAAAAATCGTGGGACTGGTTTTTGTTCTCTCTTGATATTTATACTGAGGGATCGTTGGAATTGTTACTCAAGGGTTGGCGGTGATGTGAAGGGTGAATTTTTCGAATGAATTACGGAAGAATTGGTGGTGGCTGGTTGATGTTTTTAAGTTAGTGTGCTCTGCTGCTCAACTGGGAATTCTTCGGACTTCTGGTTCTTGGAGGTGAATCTTTGGGAGTATCTATTTCTAGGCAGGAGTATGTGACGGTGTTGTATTTTGACTTTTAATTAGGTCTTCGTTAGTCGCCAAGAATGTGATTAAGTTATCTATATTTCGTCTTGAGAGTTTTCTGGATAGGGCGCTCTTCCACCAATGGACTATGAATTGTGGGCTTGGTTCCTTGTGGTGATAAGATAAAGTGAGTGGACATCTCGTTGCATAGTGAAGGGGATTTCCTATTTCCCCACATCCGCAGTAGTCTGTAGAGTGGAGACCGAATCTCTTGAGGTAGCTGGGGAAGGGCCCATGGCCAGTGGCGAATTGGATGCATTCTCTGGACCAGTGCAGCTGTTTGTTAGATATTTTCGGTATAATGCTGTAGACCGATCTGCCCGTCTCACCATTGTCCCACTCAGCTTGCCAACGCGAGAGTGAGAGCTGTAGAAGTTGTTTCTTTAGGAAACTTTTTGGGAATGGAAGGCTGGCTGGAATTCCATCCGTGGTTGCCTCCTTCGCAAGGGTATCGGCTATTTCATTGCCTTTTATGCCTGTGTGTGCTTTAACCCAGCCGAGCCTGATTCTGGCATTTTCCAGAAGGGTCATTTGTGCCTCTTGAGTGATTTTGCTCTTTACATTAAAGGATTTAAGAGCTTGGAGGCTAGACTCGCTGTCGCTCCAGATGTTGACATCTTCGTTTGCAGTGTTGGCCCACTCGATGGCTGCTTTGAGGGCTAGCATTTCTGCTTGGAACACAGTATTGGCTGGGCTCAGCTTGGCCTTCCAGGTTTTAGTGATAGCTTCATTTGCAATGACACAGAAAGCGCTGCCCGTTTGATCGTTTATCTTTGAGCCATCTGTGTACACTTCAGTTGGCGTTCTATTGGAAGGAACTTGTCCCCCATGTGTGATTCTATCTTCCAGGCTAAAAAGTGCTGGGTGTATTGTTGATGTTGGTGATGGCTGCTCGTAGCTTTCATGGTCAAAATGGGTACCTTCGTAATCGCAATTTCTACCCAGGCGGCCTACCCTTACCAGTGTTGATTGCATTTTGGCTTTAATGTGAAGAGGCATCAGACCTTCGATGACCTGGAGAGCCGCCGTTGGGGTGGTGTTGTAAGCCCCTGTGATATTGAGCAGAAACTTTCTTTGGATAGAACACAGGAGTCTCTGTTGTCTAGCAGTGATGTTGTGGGCCCATGCTGCTGAGGCATAGAGAATGACCTTTTCCACCACCGTAAGATACAGCTGTCTTCTGATGTTTTTACTGAGTCCCCAGCTTGTACCGGCTACATTCTTGAGCCCTTGGTGAAGGATTAAAGACTTGTTCTTTATTGCTGATAGGTGAGCCGCGAAGTTAAGCTTATCGTCAATAAATACTCCCAAATATTTTATTACTGATGCTCTTTTTATGTTGTTTTGTCCCCATTTAATTCCTGAGTACCATATTGGTCCTGATCTATTTTTGTTTATATGGAGATAATAAGTTTTGTCCAGTGAAATTTCAAGTTTGTGCTTGTTGGTCCATGTCTTGAAGGTTTGTAATGCTTTATTGGCAAGATTTTTGACTTCCTGTTTTGACCCGGCATTGACCAAAAAGACGAAATCATCTGCAAATGCCTGCAGGTGCACCCCTTGAGGCCAGTCTTGCTGGAGCACTTCGTCGGCCACCAGGTTCCAGAAAGCAGGTCCTGTGCAGGAGCCTTGGGGGCAACCTTGTTGCTGATTCCATGTTGCTGGGCCTTGTGAGGTGTTTATTGCAACTTTCCTGTTGGAAAGAATATCTATAAGGGTCTCGAGGGTGTTGCTATGGTACTTCAGGTTGTCGAGGCTGTTTTTAATCGAGGTGTATTGCAAGTGGTCAAATGCCCCTTTGATGTCCAAGGATATCATCAGGGCATGTTGGTTGCTGTTCTTCGCTGAATTTATCTTATCGAGGAGGTCAAGAATTGCTTCTTCAGTAGATCTATTGGTTCTGAAGCCGTACTGGTTTGGATGTTGAAGGTTATTTCTTCTGAGGTGGTGGTTGAGTCTTTCCAAAAGCAATTTCTCCAGTATTTTGCCCAAAGTTGGAAGGAGGGAAACTGGGCGGTAGGATTTAATGTCCGATTTGTTTTTCCCTTTTTTTAAGAAAAGGACTATAACTCCAGTTTTCAGTGGGTTAGGGAAGCATTGGAGTGACAGACATTTGTTGTAAAATGTGATGAGAATATCTGGGTTGGTTCTGAAAATGGTTTTGAGTACAATGAAGTCTATTCCGTCATAACCAGGTGCTTTTTTAATTGGAACTTTTTGCATGATGTGGGCTATTTCGTTTTTGGTAAAGGCTTCTTCTCTGGCTGTTTGGTTCTGAGGCTGGCGTTGGAAGGGGGTAGGGATTTGTGGGTAGAGCTCTTGAAGAATTCTGTTTGCGAAGGACAGGGAGTCACCTTCTTCCGGCTGGTCCATAATCTTGAAAAGGTCTGATGGGGGAAGATTGTCTTTGACTATGGCTTTATATGGGATTCCGTATGGATTTTTCGTCTGCGTGCAGAAATTTTTCAGGGATGTTCGTTTAGCTCTGAGAGACAGTTTCTTGTAGAGAGCTTGCTTTCGGCTGAAGAGGAGTTGATATCTCGTTTGTTCCATGCCTGTGGTGTTATTGGCCCTCTTTTGAACCGCTCGCATCTCTTTCTTTTTAATGTCTAGCTCTTGTGTCCACCAGGTGACCTTCGTAGATTGTTTGACTTTTTTCAGTTTGTAGGCTTTCTGGCAGCAGCGAAAGATCGCTCTTTGAAGGAGGCTGGTTGTCTCATCCAGCTGCTCCCTTGTGTTGCAATCATGTAATTGTTGTTGGATTTGGGGAATTTCTTTCTTGAAGTGCATCGAGAATTTTCGGTGGCCTCCGTATGCGGTTTTGAATCTGGTGTACGTGTGGTTTTGTACACTGATTCCCAATTGAGTATGGATATATTTATGGTCACTCGAACTAAGTTCATCCCTGACTTTCCAAGATGCAGTTCTAGCCAGTTGGACTCCTTTGACCAGTGTTAGGTCGGGCCATCCCTTTGCATTCCGACGCTGGAAGGTTGGCTCTGAGTTTTTCTCATTTAACAAGTGCAGGTTGAGGCCAGAGATGAGGTCTTCCATAATGTTTCCTCTGGGGCTATTGTTCGCATAACCCCACAGTGTGCTTGGAGCATTCATGTCTGCCCCGATAAGTGCTTGCTCTGGACCAATTTTTGTTAAAAGATTTGCCAGATCTTGGGCAGTGTCCTGCAGCTCTGCATATGGGGAGGAGTAGGCTGAGATCAGATTGACAGGGCCTGTAATTGTTTGTATTTTAATTGCTGTTAAGTTAGTTGTAGAGCAGATGAAAATTGGGTTATTTGTAGATGGCAGCGAGATGATTCCAGCTTTGTTGTTACTTGAGAGCCACTGGTGCCATTTTCTTGGGACACCAGCGATTTTACCTTCCTTTACATAAGGTTCTTGCACCAGGAAATGATTTATATTGATCTCCGATGCTAGTGTTTCTAGGTGAGCTGTTGCCACTTTACTTTTAGCTAGATTAATTTGTATTACATCTATTGCCGTTGTGGTTGTGCTGGACGTTGACCATGGCAAGTTTGAGTTCTTTTGTAGTCTGAACTGTTGAATGTTGTGGCTAGTTTGGTTTTTGTTGCTATTGGATTGGATGGAGGTGGGTTGAAGATAAAAAGTTTGAGCATAATCCATTAATAGTCTCTAGTGTCTTTGTAGAGGGCTACCTCTCCCAAATAGCAGGAGCAGCCGCTGTCGGATGTGTGGTGATAGGCAGGAAACCTTGTTCCGTGGAATTGGTTGTGCATAACACAATTGATGCAGACCACCTGAGGTGATCTGCACTTTCTAGTGGGATGGTGACCAGCACAGCTTCCGCAAGAAGGCCTATTGGAAGGGCAGTCTTTTGCCAGATGTCGGAAGCCTTGACAATTGTTACATCTCTTTATGTGGAAAAATTCCCGGACCTGGTGCATAGTCCAGTGGATTGGGAGTTTTCCTAACCTTTTCAGCTTATGGAAGCTCTCACTTGGGGTTTCGAGAATCCAGTGAGCTGTACCTGGTTGCCGGCCTGAGAGCTTGAATCTAATATTCAGCCTTTCCTTAATGTCTGCGTTAATCGCTAGGGCCTCCTGAACTTCGTCTTCAGTTGTTTCATCAGGCAGATTGTAAATTATACTAAAACTACAAACTGATAGGTGTAATTATTATTTATCTTCAAAACTGAAGTAAATTAATTGAACTAAACAATTGCTAGTATTTAAAAGTTAGCAAACGTCTTTAGAAAACTAGGAGAGAATAGACATTAAGAATCAGTTACGTTTTCACATTTGGAATTCTAAAGTATACAAACGGTTTTGTTCAAATGAATATCGCGCAATCCTTTTCCTTCATTTTTAATGTAAAATAAATGATTACTATACTGATGTTTACTGCTTCTTCGCAATTAGTATGTAAGTCCCTTATATTTTGCTAATATTTTTGGAGTTAAAGAAGCGATTTTAAAATATCCCAAATACTTTCAGAACAAAATATTTGTCATCAAAAAATGTTAGTGGATCTGCGAGATTGAAAAACATTTCAATAACTTAGATATAATTATTTTTATTGTTGTTTCTTACGTAATGGAATCGATTCCGGTGACGTCACAGTTACAAGACAAATGTAACTGCGCGTGCGCTCTAACTGCAGATTGTCTTACACTGTGCATTCAATTTGCTACATTTTTATTGCAAAATATTTGAAAGTTCTGGAATGTATATGCGAAAAAAATTCATCTGCGAAATTTTAAAGTTTAGAAAAAGTGAGGGCTCAAGCTTCTTCAGAGAAAACACTTTCTTGCTTCAGATTACGAAATTAGGCAGTAAATAACGAATTAAATTTGAAACTTTTAAATATTTTACTCATCTCCTGATAATCTAATATGTTTATAATGGCATTTCAGTTTCATGACATTAATTTATAGTAACATTATCTATAAAAGTATACGTTTATAAAAAAATATTCTTATAATTCACAAACCAGAGATGACAGTCATCTTTGAACTTCAAATGTTGTGATATAATATGATTTGCAACAAATAAAGTGTTTAGAATTCATAACAAAGCTTAAGAACTGCATAGAAAATAACAGAATGAAAGAAAGATGTGAATTTTGGAAGAATTTTTCAACGTGTTTCGTCTGCAAAATTTGGCTTATAACAATAGCCTCGAAGGAATGCTATATTTGACTATGAAATCTTATCTAATAGATTTTCTGTTTAGAATGATTATAGTAAAAAAAATAATGCATTTTCGGCATTACGCGAAGTGGTATTGAAGTATTATTAACGATTAAACATCCAATCTCTCATATTCTACAACATTTTAATATTTTTTCGAAACCCTCTGTCTTTTATTCATTCTTAAAACTGAACTTGCTTTGTCCATTTATTTAATATCCTTATAAAAAGTTTTAATTATATATTGTTCCAATTGCAAAAGAAATGGATATTAAACTTTTATATAATAAAAATGGATTTATTTTATGATTTGGCGACATATGTAGTACTCACGGAATCTTTCGTTCAAAAATGAGTTCTTACGAAATGCAAAGACATTTTAAGAGTACTTTTGATCATGCATGCATAAGTGCCTCTTTTGGCTGAAATGCATTCTAATTAATTTTGGTTCAATGTGAATATCACGACAAATCGCTAATATTTTTGTTTACAATGGAATCCCGATCTTTATTCGCAAATTCCACTGCTTACACGCAAAACAACGATTCTAAATCTCTTACAAACTTTTCTTTAAAGTATGTGTGCACCTTTCATTGTTTGAAATAAATCTGAAGTATGTTACGTCGTCTTATGTAATAAGGAAAATGTTTTCTTATCGAATACAACGTCATACAATTCTTGTAATTCAATATCTCTCCAGTCTTGAAATTCTTTATGAGTTTTGACATAAAGTCGTACTTAAATGTTTCTACAACCGTTTTTTAAAAAGAATACCAATTAATTTTGAATAAAAATGTACTAGATATATGCTTTTAAATTCAGCAAAACGTTAGTTTCATGTAAATATCTTACTTTTGACTATTTGATGCTCATTTTATTTCAATGGTCGTTAATGACTTTTCCTCTTACAAAAATATGAAAAACAATAACAAACCATTTATGATAGAAGTGTGAAAGCTCGATTCATCTTTGCAATAAAATTATTAACTAGGCCATCTAGTGTCACATTTTACAACTTAACAAGCAAGAGTTTAATCATGTGTCTGGATTTTCCACCATCCTAGTTTTTATGTTTTGCAATACGTTTTCATGACTTCGCAAGCGAGGGGCTTCAGTTTCTATGCATAACGCCTCCATTCCATTAATTTCAAAATGATTAACATTATTTAAACCAATCCAATACGTTCTCATGATCTGCGTTTGATAAAGTGAGCATTAGGAGGACGAACAGCGCACGCGCTAATCTATTCAAACTAACTCGTCTCTAAGTGTCCCTCTCCTCATCTGACTATAGACAGGAAATGAAATTAGTTCAAATTTTGCCATTTATAAGGTTAAATGCATGAAAAATTCTATCGGATTCCGCAGTATGAATGATAGTGATGTAATGTTTTGTTTGTATTTTTATTGTTATTGTATTTAATACCTCAAATTCAACGCCGTCAGTATCAGTACCTTGCACTCTCTTGGTAGGCTGTATCGGCGTGGGAAAATAAGTAAATAAAAAGTATGGATCAAAGTTTTCCCTTTTTCTGCGTATCAGTTTGATGAAACTAATTAATAGCTTAGTGCTCATATTGCTTACAAAAAAAGCTTTTTACTGTTCCGCCCATAATTTGAAGTAATAACATTATCAAAATAACGAGTATGATAGAAAATGGATTCTATAAGAGAAATAATTTTATTAGTTAGCACGCGATCTGATAAATGCATCTGTATTTTCTTAGTATCCACAGTAGGTGTTTTTTCGATTCGATTTCCGATTTAAACCGTTTTTTTTTAAATCCAATAAACAGGAAAAAAACCCGGGCCGGAAGATAGGCTCTATTTTAGGTTCGACTAGACTAAAATTTACCAAGTTATAAAGCTTTGAATTTCATCATCTTAGGCCAATCACCGACAACCACTTCCTCGAGGTTGTCTCCTTCGTCTGTTGGTTGACTGAAAGAGTCTTTATGAACAGATAAATATTGGCCAATGGATTTGATTGCAAAAACAATACTAATAAAACATTTGTCTGCAAACGGCGTCTGTTTCTTGTAACCAAAAATATTTATCTTTAGTCGGAAGTTCGGTGGCTTCCGAAAGATTAATATCTAAGTTGAATGACGTTGTTTCCGATGAGAAGTGTCGACGCACGAATCAACACATTGCTGAAAGAGTCTTTATGACAAGATTAGATGATAAATATTGG
Source organism: Araneus ventricosus (assembly GCA_013235015.1). NCBI lineage: Eukaryota > Metazoa > Arthropoda > Arachnida > Araneae > Araneidae > Araneus > Araneus ventricosus. The sequence continues at coordinate 429,121 of BGPR01000030.1, read as the reverse complement.
CCAATGAATTAATTTCTTGTGAAAACAATGTTAATAAAAAATTTGTCTATAATGCTTACTTATTGCAATAATTATTAATTTATTATGTGCTTATTTATAATCATTAATTATTACATTAATTAATTATTGTATTAATACTTACTTATTGTATATTATTATTATTAATAAAATATTTTGTCACAAACGTTTCTTTTTTTAGAAAAAAAACCTAAAACCGCTTTTTCAAAAACCGGTTATTTTGAACGGTTTTAACCGCCAGGTTAAACCGGAGGTGAAAAAAAACGGTTTTACCGAAAACCGGTTTTTTTTTTAACTAACCGCCATCCCTAATCTACGGTGAAAAGGCGTGCTATTCTAAATTATTACTATTCTAACACTCGTAGCATTCAGAACTGTTTCAATTACTTTTCCACAGCCAACAAATGCCAATGTGTGAGCGCGAAGTTAATCAATTGCATTGCAATATTTGGAGGATCCAGAATTAAAGTGAACCAAGTCCATGTTTTGCCCGTTTTGCACTTACAGAGTGTCCAACAAAGGACTCCCTCAATTAAATAACTCAGCAATGGAGATCGATAGAAAAATAAAACCAGTGGTATGCTTAGTCTGAGAGCCGTAAAAATCTCATAGAGAAGTTTCAAAACTAGTTACAAATTTTTCCGACATGTGGCGCTGTGCGTTGTAAACGCAGCTCAGAGTCCGAAAAGAAAGCTGTCCTTTATATCTGTCCCTATAAACTGTCCTTTGCAAGCACGAAAAATGCACATTTTCAATCTATTGTGATGTGACTGCAACGGCAGTATGCAGAGGACAGTAATATTTTCTGTATAATACCGATTCAAGTTCACAATTCAATTCATATAAACAGGGCAGCAAAAGTAATAAGAAGTCGACTTTATTTTAAATGTACCTGTTTTCTCAGAAATGAACCTCGTGAGCTCGGATCACTTTAACTCTGAACCCTTCATTTGATACGTTACGCTATAACAACCTTACAAGTCATTTTGATATATTTCAATTTCTTGATGAAATTTATCGAAACTATTAAGATCTTTTGGTCTGGATTTTTCTGAAATCAAAGGATGGTTAAGTATATCCATTTATTATATATTGATAACATTAATTATTAAGTTCTGCATGTGGGATACCAATATGCACAAAAATCCGAAAACATGACGAATTAATAAGATGTATTAAATAAATTGTATTTGGTTCGTCCAGAAAGTAAGTTTCCCGGAGGCCATAAAGAGACACAAAAAATAATTACCTGGAAACTTTTATTGAAACAGATGCAGCATCCTTTCTGCTACCTCTCAACATAAGAACCACCTGAATTGAAGCACGTGTCATACCGTCACACCACTTTCTGTACAAGGTGTGGAAGAAATTCAACACATGAGAGCGGAACCAGAGTATGGCAGCCATCTGCACATCGCCGTCACTCGCGAAGTGCTGCCTCGCCAGGGACCTTTTCAGAAGCTGGAACAGGCAGTAATCACTGGGAGCAATATCCGGACTACAGGTGAGATGTTCAAATACCTCCCAGCGGAACCGCTTTCAGCAGTTTTTGTGTGTACAGCGTCGCATGTGGTCGAGCGTTGACGTGGGATAGCCTTCCAACACCTATAAAGGTTTCTGGCGAGGCAGCATTTCCCCAGTGTCGGCGAAGTGCAGACAGACGGCTGGAACAGGCTGGTTCCGCTTTCCAACGGCGGATTTCTCCAACACCTCGACGTCACTGAAGGAGTGTTGCCTCGCCAGAAACTCTTTCAGAGGCTGAAACAGACAGTAATCGCTGGGAGCAATATCCGGACTATAGGCGAGATATTCAAATACCTCCCAGCGGAACCGCTTGTAATAGTTTTTGTGTGCGCAGAGCCGCAGTGGCCATGGAACAGCCTTCCAGCACCTGTAAAAGTTTCTGGCGAGGCAGCATTCTCCCAGTAACAGCGAAGTGCAGACAGACGGCTGTCACTGACTTGTTCCGCTTTTCGATGGCGGATTTCTTCGGCACCGTGTACAGAAATTGGTTTCATGGTATGAACGTGCTTCGATTCCGTGGTTCTTATGTTGAGAAGTAGCTGAATAAGTGCTTTATTAGTTTGAATAAATGCTCCCAAGTAATTATGTTTTGTGGCCTCCTGGAAACGTACTTTCTGGATGAATCAAATAAATAATGCTATGTTTCTAAACAATTCATCATACATTCCAGTCCATGCATCTTCTAATCTGCGCAAAGCATTCCAAATTGGTTATTTCAGCAAAACTAGAACTAGCATCGTTTGTGGTTATTGTGGAAATTTATATATAAACATGCTCGTAAAATGGAATCTGTTTTCTGTTTGCAGAAAATGTTTTAATTAACTTATTCATAAAAATAGAAAAAAATGCAAAATCTCAAAAAGATTTTGTATATGAACGTTCTTTTTTTATTTATTTAAATAAGAAACAATGCTTTATTAAGTGCCCTTGAAATTGGTTTGGAAATCGGAAGTGATCCATGGTAGAAATAAGTAACAAGTTGTAAATATAATTAAAACGTCGTAAGACAAATTATTCCTTTTAGGAAGCATGCATGTTTCAATGCAAACTATGATAGGGACTACAGCATTCCTTTCTGGGGGCAACGGGCATTATAAATGTAACTGGAGTCCCCAATAGTGAGAATCGTAAACAAAATCTATTTTCCAGAATTACGTGATTCTTCGCCCAGATCGAATAAGTCACCGCGGAAAATCTTCTTTCTTCGATATTCCCGGGATCTGTGGAAGCACTCTATCATCGTCGGCTGCGGTCGATAAAAAGGCGGCAAAAATAAAACATTTTACAGAACTTCTACAATAAGGACTGCAGGTGGAAAAAACTCTATTGCGAATGTCAACTCCAAAAGAACCTTTCATAATGGAAAATCCTAAGCACACATTCTATATTATGGAACAAGTTTGGCACAGTTTATTATGTGTAGGGAGAGGAGAGTACCATCGGAACAAATTCCATGTTTGGAGAGGAACTGAAGAAAAAAAGTTAGAGAAATTGAAAAAAAACTCATTTTTAGGAATAAGATCATTTATATTGGAACAGTTTTGAAAAGGGAAGAACTAAAGTATTAATAGAAAAAAGTATTGCCGTCGTCAGAGAAACAGTCGAAAGCTGTTTTCTTCAAAACTGAATAACAAATTTGTTTTTGTACGTAATTTGGTGATTTTTTTCTGATCTAGACATTATAAAAATCTCTACTCAATAGTTATATTGAGACATATATGTCTGAAGGATAAAATAATATATTTTATTTTTGAGTTCAATAAATCAGACATTATATAGTGTGTTGAAAAGTTCAGAATTTCATTTACTCAGTACAAAAAAAGAAAAAAAATCCTTTAAAAATATTCGCGATCTAATGTTTATTTCCCGCGCACCTCAAATTGAACAATTTTTATATATGTTACCGGCAATGTGTGAAATGCCGGCATTCTATAGAATACCTAGGCATTTTATAGAATGCCGGGCGTTTTTAGGCAAAGTATGAAATATTAGATTTATTATATACTTTTCCTAGGCATTGTATATAATACCTAGGCATTCTATAGAATGACAAATGCTATTTAGGCAAAGTATGAAAAAAAGTTCATAATATGGCTATTATTTAAAAGGCGTGCATTCCTCAAAAATACAAATGTTATTTAGAAAAAATAATAAAAGAGTACCATTAAAAAATCTTTTATTCAAAATTCGTAAAGCAAAATGAAATTTTTCACATCAAAGTTTATGCCTTTCTTATTAAAGAAAACAAAATAAATTGTGAATCTACTTAATACATCAAGGAAGCAAATAATTTAATTTTGAATTGCACTTAACTTTATTTCTTATATAATCAAATCGGCGATTTATTTCATGCTTTGCCGGTTTGTCATTTGGCCTTCTATAGAATGCCTAGGAATTGTGTGAAATATAAATCGTTTCATAAATTGCCGGCTAGTTTTAGGCATTATATACAATGCCTAGGCATTCTATAGAATGCCGGATTTCAAACTTTGCCGGTAACATATATACACATTCGAATGCCATTTACTTAGTTGTGCATATTAAACAACAAACTTTTTGTTTAATATAATTATCTATTTTAAATTATTTATCACTGGAAATCTTAAATAACCGAAAAATAGGGGTGATAACTGCAATATTAGTATTTTGATTTTTATTTTGAATTATTATTAATAGCAACACTGCAGCAATTTTGAAGCTAGTTAGGCAGACTACTCTAACCATTAGACCTAAAAGGTACATCACTGGCATCTTTAGGGTATCAATGGTATACCTTTTATTATATTTATTGGCACCTTTCGTTATAAGATTTCTGTAAATAGGCTCCAAAAATTGATATCTTATTAAGGGTTTAATTTTATCGTTATACCATTTTAAAATTATCAAACTTCAAAGAAAAAATTATCGCGTTTAATAGAAATGCAAGTTTATTGAATAAATGCAGTATAAAAATTTCGGATACATGAAACGAATAATATGTCTCCTCTGTCATATCCTGCATATACTTTTTCTCTTCATTTCCTCGATTCTGCGCTTTACAAATCGCTTTTCGGGCTTCGGTGGCCTTCTGGCGAGGTCTCTGCTTCGGAGCTGGAAGGCTTTAGGTTCGAAACACAATGTCACTGAAGGTCCTCGGTGTTTGCAGACTTGGTGTGAGAAAAATCTGACGTGCGTCAAATGTCTTCCCGATGGCGCGGTTTGGAGAGGGGGTGCCAGCGGTAAAAATAATAAATTGGTCCGTTCGAATATAGCCGTTGAGGTGCTTCGAAACGAAAAGTTGATAATATACAAATTCAATTAATAATATTTAAATTAGGTCACCAACCGTATGTTTGCTGAACGGAGAATGAAGAGTATTTCTGTTTCGTTAGACAAGACAAAAGGAAAGCTTCAGTCCAATAAGAGATTTTATGAAATATTAATTACTGGAGGACTGTTTAATCAAATTAGATGATATTCGTGTTAAATGAGAGTAAATTTCTTTACAAATAACTTAACTCCAAAGCAAGAATCGAGCTGAGAAAGTTGGTTCTGACAATTTCTAGAATGAACCTAGTACAGAATCAATCTGATGCTTCAGTTTGTTTTCAACCTTAAAGAAAATCTAATATGTTTTTAGTTAAAATGCCCCAACCTGTTTCTTTTTTCATATTAATGCGTTTCTGAAGGTTTCTTTCAAAATTAAATTGGAGAAATATAAAAGATATTTCTAGATTTTACAAATAATATCACGTGTTTGTTGTTGCTGTTTCATGTCCCCCTGGTCCAAATACTAGACCAGGTCCATGATACCATGTCGCTCCAACAGTACCACAAGTCCATTTTCCCCCTCACTCCACAGCAGCCTCGCAGAGGCGCCAATACAGTCGATGACATGAGCAGGAGAAGCAGGACAGGAACAAGGGCAAGAACTTTGTCGACGAATTTCAAGCTTTTGATATGGCCACTACGAAGTCTGGCCAATGCAGTCTGTGCGGATCTTGTACCTTCGGACTGTAAAGACAGACCAGGACGATTTCCAGCATACCATTCGTGTGCGGGAGGGATCTTCCAAGTAGAATTTGCTTTAGCCCTGTGGATAGAAAATATTTCGAACGCGAAGTGTTCACCAGAGGCGGCAGAAGGAAGAGCACTTCCCTCTTTCGCAAGCAAGTCCGCCACCTCATTGCCGAAGACCCCAACGTGGGAGGGAATCCACTGAATGCAAACTCTGCTTTTCTGTGAAAGTGAAACAATTTTGGAAATAATTTCTTGAACGTTTTTTACTGAAATTTTCAGCCAATTTTTTAAATATTGGATTGAACTTTTGATATAATATCACGTTCTATCCTTTAGAAATAGCATCACATTAATTTCAGTTTAAATGCATCTCGATTTGATTTTCGATGTACTTTAGGAATTATTATTGTGGTATACGCATTAAAGTTTGTCATCTAGCTCCGACAGAATCAATATCTAAGCCTCGACAGTAAGGGAGTCTACTATGAAAAGTAAATAAAGAAATATATATGAAAAATTATTTGGCACTATTTGTTATTTCAACACGGAGGAGTACTAGCATGATATGGTTAGAAGTTAAATGCCATCGTAGACACGCACTTTTGGTTGTTTAGTTCAACTATTTTAACATACTGTTTATAAACTATACGTGGACATGAGTATCCGATTACCATCTTCATTTTCACTGATTTTTCCGATGACATCTTCATTTTGAATGGTGGTCTGATGATGAGTGCGACTCCTGAATTGAGACCCCCTCTCCAAACTTCAGCGCCACACCAGCGGTTTTCCTCATTTTGACGTTTGTTACTCGAAGGCAGATTTATCGCGCATATAAACAATGGATAATTGGATTTTATTAGGTCTTAAACTGCAACTCTCGCATCTTGATAGTTCAGTTATATTAACGTCCCGTTTTGAAGCAACGCGAGGGCTATTTTGGGACGGACCTCGTCATTTTGAACCACGGTCAGATGACGAGGACGACGCCTGAGCTGGCAACCCCTTTTCAAAACTTCCACGCCACACAAACGGGCGGACGTTTGGCCACTACGTATGATTAGACCCATACACGGCGGATCTTCAGTGGAATCGGGTTTCGAACCCAAAGCCTTACCACTAGGCCACCTCGGCCTGGTTCACGCTAGTGAATTTGAAATTTGATTGCAATTGATAAAATCTGATGTCATTCTGTTAATCAAAGAAAAATCATCGCTTACTCTGTTTACATACACTGTTTATGAGACTCTTTAATTCTGTGTGGTTAAACGAAAATTTAGGATGCGTTTTAACGTCTCTCCTCGCATCATGAAACCAAGACTCTGCCTCGAGGTTACCAGGGCCATTGACTTCCCTTTTAAACAAATTGTTTAAAAAATATGTACCCACGATACATAGTAAAATATATTTTAGTTCTTTAACACACACTGACATATGCTCTAAAATAATAGAATATATATTTGTGATATCATACTAATGAATAGTATGATATCACAAATATATATTCGATTATTTTAGAGCATATGTCAGTGTGTGTTAAAGAACTAAAATATATTTTACTATTTATCGTGGGCACATATTTTTTAAACAATTTGTTTTCAGTGTGTTATATATATTTTTACACATATTTTTTGTTTTCAGTGTGTTCATATTAACTTCCAGTAGGTGCTTCAAATCAATGATTCTTTCAATGAAATTATAAAAACAACTTTATTTAGATATATACACTCGAGAATATCTTGGCTGCCATATGCTCTAGAATATCTTCACTGGCATATGCCCTAGAATATCTTCACTGATATATGCTCTAGAATATTCGCATATATGATATCATACCATCATATTCTTTCTTTTAGTATGTTGATATTGGCAGTGCTTCTACGTGGAATCATTTATTTCTCCAAAGAAATCATTGAAACAACTTTATTTAGATGCATTAAATTCAAACAATGTAAATTAATTTGACTCTCGTTTCACTAAATCTATTAGAGATATCAGGTAGAGATATTTTCTTTATCATTTCATTTCTTTGCAAAGAACCAGAACTTTTCCGGGATCCATATATTGATTGAATCTGTATCGGTGTTTTCTTTTATATATATATATATGTGTGTGTGTGTGTATGTTTCGCCCTCCGATTCGAGCTTCGTGTTTTTCTATTTACTTATTTTTAGCAGTCGTCGTCCTCTCCTTGAAGCGTTGCAGTTGCAGTTTCAATTCGCACTTTTCCACGACTCAAAAGTTTCCCGACAGTCAAGATTTTTTGGTCCAAAGATACGTTTACAATGAAAAGGGGAGAGAAGAAGTTTGAAGAGAAGAAGAAAAAAAAGTGACAAAAATAATAAAACAGAATTGGCAAAGCATTAAAAAGAGGAAAACAGCGTTGTAACTCGTGTCTAGCTTCCTTCTTTTTTTCCTACCTGTTTTTGTCACTTTTCCTTACACAAGTTCGAAATTAAATCCTGGATATCAGGTAGTGGATCATCCTTGTAAAGAGATGGCAAAGACAGAAAAGAAAAGGCATGCGTCGAGTCACTTTTTCCGTAATATATTTTGGAAGAATTTTGACAGCTGTTCCACGATTGATTTCCTGAGAAAAATTTAGTATATGAAACTTCCATCTGTTTCTGGAGCTTAATTAGTTGAAAACAAACTATCAAACTATACTTTGGCTGGTATAGTTGTAACATTTAAATATAAACGAACAACTCGCGTTTGAATTTAATAAAACATTGCGAAACTGCTATAGTTAATATAAAGGTAGAAATAAGAAATTGGGTTTACATATCTCTTGAATTGAGACTTAATTAAAAATTTCTTGCCATGTAAACAATTTTAATGCGGATAAATGTAAATAGGAACAAGTAAACGCATTCTTTGAGAGGATAGAGCAGATTTTGCCTAATACTAACTGAATAACTGCAAAGTCTATTTGTATATTTTAGGAAATGCTTTGTTAAACAGTTAATTTTATAACTATACTATGCATTTGAAAGCATATTAATATTTTATAATTAAGAAACTGGACATTATATAAATGAAATCAACTTTCTACGTGAAGTAATAGACTACCTGATATTATTGCATTATTTTTATAACCCATACGCTCATTTATATAAACAGAGGAAGTACAAATTAACATCTCAAAACTGAAAGCTATATTAACAGAAAGCAAATTATTATAATTTTAGCTGACCAATCACATCAAAGTTACATCGAAACCTACTATAAATTCGTAAATTTTTAACTTGGTTGTCACAAGAAATCCCAATCATACTATTCATCGTCCAAAATTTGCAGCACATCCGGTGCTATGGTAAATATATTATGGCAGGTATAACTTGTGTATTTGCTTTATTTTGTTGTGGAGTTTTGGAACAAGAGCCTCATCCTCTTAAATTGCGACACAAAACGGCTAAAAGCAAATCTAGTAGTTCTGGATAAAAATTTGAACTCAATCAAAGTTGCGAGAATAAGTAATAATACAATGAAAACAGTTTTCAACAACGCATTTTTCTTAGCATATGAAAAGTAGATTTTTTAAATTTTAATTATATCTGTTTCTTAGTCTTTAATGTTATGAAAGCTAATTCGAATTAATGTTATGAAAGCTTGAAGTCATTTTTTTCCGAAGTTCACCTCCAGGTGGCGTTGCTAGCTTAGGATCAAAATTTATTTAAATTAGTTGATTAACTGATATTTGATATCTGAATATATTAAAACAGAATACTCTCTCTAAGAATACATAAATCGCAAAATATTAAAGTGTAAAATATTAAAATTGAAATATTAAAGTGTAAAACATTAAAATTGAAATATTAAAGTGTAAAATATTAAAATTGAAATATTAAAGTGTAAAATATTAAATATTAAGGTTGGAAATATAAAATATCGATTAGGTGAATTGAGTTCTAAATTAGTTTACTAATATTTAATTGAGCCTGGTAATTAAGCATAAGGGGAGGCTTTACACAACATTATATTTCTAAGGAATAAACTCAACTTCCGTAAATCCCCAATTTGCTTACAAAGAAATTTAATTCATTACAAAAGATATTAAGCTACTTGTACATTACATTTTACAAACCTTTGTAGATCCATTTACGAAAATTAAGCAACCACATGCTAAGACTGTCACAAACTCTCTACTCCAATACGAGTAAAAAGTAATTATTTTGTCTCAATGAATTCAAAAGTATTCATCTCAATTTTAAGCAAGTAATTATATCTGTAATTTGTTCCATCTAATCCATTCCCCTTTAATGACAGAAACACCTATGAAAAGTAAAGTGTGGAATTATCTTTCCAAAAAGAGTTTTGATTAGTAAATTACCACTAAACCTTAAACAAAAAGAAAAACTAAATTGGAGTAATTCTTCGCGATAAAATAACCGATCATCAAAAGCGGAATAATTTCCGCAAATAATATTCAAATCAAAACTGTTATTGCCAGCGTTCATATCCAAGAAATTCTGTCTGTTTCAACTGTCAACCGCTGCCCGTGATGCTTTAATAACTGTACAAATCCCATTACCGCATAATCTTCTTGCGTCCGTCCACAAAACTGAAATGTTGTAGCATTTCAACACACGAATTAACGTCAGCCGCTGTATTTATTATTCATCATGCATTATTCAAAAGTTGGATTGCTTTCAAGATTCCTCGGCGAAATGAGATGCCAAAAAATAGTCGCTTCGCATGAAGAAAGCGAACGAAAGATTCTGTCCTTTTCTCATTATGAATGTTTAAAAATTATACAACTTGTAACAACTACTTACACAGCATCTCGAAAGAACACAAAGGAAAAAAACATAATAGAATGCAGGGAGCAAAGAGAGACATTAAAAAATTAGTTTGCATCTTGAGTTTTTTTCTTTGTTTGATTTTTTATAACTACGTTCAAGAATAACCGCACTTGTCACCCAGATCCGAAATCTCATTTTCATTTTTAAACGAATACGTTAATAGAATGACAGAACTGTTTTTGTTCTAGTTAATTATTTATCAGAACTATAAGTGAGATGTTATATTTTAAAGATACAATCTTTAATTATGCGCAAACTAATAACTAATCAGAGTTTCAAAATTTCTGTTAATACTCAAAGTATTCGACAGCTTTGTTTTTTTCAACTGTCTCCAGTACTGATTTTTTTATCACTTTTATCTTTTTTCATACATTGTCAAGAATATTTTAAGGAATGTTGATTTCTTCTACTACGCCTTATACGTATATACAGAAAATCTGTAGAAACAATCACATGATTCGTCAAAGGAAATCGTTCATATCTGCCCGCTTTGTCACACATGCGTATCGCTTTTAAACTATTGCTTATTTCATTTCTTTCGAAAATGCTAGTGTAAATTTTAAATAACCTACAGCATTGACTTCAAATAATTTCTAAGAGCCTCACTAGATGTCGCTACGAGCGAGTGCAATGAGAGAAGGTATAAAAGGAAATTGTTTAATGGCACTTCCACTTTTTTTTCAAAATGTTTTCCAACCCTTCATATTCAAACGAAGATTGCATTTTTTTACTGCAAGATATTGGTATTTATGTGAGGCCCGATAATGGCCGAGACATTACCACCAGGCCACAGTGTCCCAATTCATGAAGTTTAGTACACTAACAAGAAAGTCTTTAAGCTCCGTTTTTTATTATTTTCTACTCTTCAGTCATTCATGTACTTCATAAATCTTTATTATTAATTTTTATGAAATTTTGTTATCAAATTTATGAAATTTTGTTATCAGAGTTTTAGATTCATTAGCATTTGGAGTTTATGAGATGGAACCAAATTTAAATTAAAATTAATCAATTAGCTAGTAATTAAGTTCTAAAAATATTAAATGGGAAAATCCATCTGTACAAACTTTAAAAACTGTAATGCATGAAGAAGTGAGGTACATTACTCCTTATTTACAAACATGGAATTTAGGGTCAAGAAGTTTAAATAAATCTAATAAAAGCCATTTTTAAAAACATACTTCGATTAGTATAATAAAAAGTAGAATTTTTTTTATTTGAACTGCTTTCCACTTTTTAGTATTTGTTTTGTAATTTATAAAATAAAATATTATGGAATTTCGAAACCAATTTTTCCTCAAACTCACAACCAGAGCGCCACATGAATTGGATCAAAATTTGCTTAAATTAATCGATTAATTGATGGTTAGGATCTGAAAATTTGTAAGTAGCGCATTGTCATCGAGAACACACAAGTGTACAGAATTTCAAAATTTGAATTTCATCACGTCAGGAAGTGAGCGAAAAGTCGATTACAAAATGCCAATTTTACGAACATGAAAGAAGTCGCGTTAAATAAAGCGGGTAATGAAAATAATAAACAAGTCTTGTCAAAGAAAAGAGTGTAAAATATAACAAACAAGTCAAATTACATAAAAGCGTGTAATAAAAATAAAAA
>BGPR01000030.1:401887-417147 GCA_013235015.1 Araneus ventricosus | reverse complement strand
AAAAGCGTGTAATAAAAATAACAAACAAGTCAAGTTACATAAAAGCGTGTAACAAAAATAACAAACAAATCAAGTTACATAAAAGCGTGTAATACAAATAACAAACAAGTCAAGTTACATAAGAGCGTGTAATACAAATAATAAACAAGTAACAATAAATAAAGCATGTAATAAAAGAGAATAAAAAGTGGCGCGATTAAATTTCTCATAGCAGAAAAAGCAGAATACATCGTTAAAATGCGACCACATTCAGGCAATTTCATGCATTCCATTCCTAAACAACCTGATATTTACTCTTAAAAGAAGCGGAAAATTCCATATTTTAAATTTACCAGCCACAGAATAATAATCATTGGGACGAGGTGCTTGAAATTTCCACTAAATGGTTTGAAACCCCCACCAATATGTTGCAAGAGAGAGTGATTTACCTGAACAAACCGTTTGATGCATCTAATTTTGAAGACCAAGCTGTTGTTTCTGTTCTCAAGGTTTTGTCTTCAGCTTCGCAAAAATCAATGAATTCTTTATTCAAACAGATTTGTTGTTGTCATCTCAGAAGTGCTCTTTTCATTTTAAACTGTTGTTAATAAGTTTCAATCGATTCCGATACATAAGAATTTTTGCATTAAAATTCTCTTATATATCATTTGCTGACGATGCACCAATTGTTCAAGCAATAAAATAAAAGAAGGTAAGTTTTCGTCATGCGTTTTTAATGGCTTGTTTTATATTTGCAAAGATCAAACTTTTGCAGACGATTTTTTATTCACTTCTTCATGTGCTGGAGTTTTGAAATTTTGTACAATTGCGTATTCTTGTGACAATATGACAAAACAATATTTATAAATATTTACAACATTATTAATTAGTTCATTGATTGGATTAAATTTTAATTTCATACATGTGGCGCCATCTGAAAGCGAATTTGAGAAATACTGATCTCAATATTCCATAATATTTATATTTATGAGTTGTAAATTAAAGACTAAAGGGAAGAAAATCTATGCTTCTAAAAGGAAGTGCATGTGTGTGTCTGTCTGCGTGCGATATCCAGACAAATCTATCGCACTTAAAGACATGGAATTTGGCACACAGGTAATCGTAATGATGACTCAATGCACCTCGAAGCCGGAATTTTAAAATTTTAACTAGAAAATTTTTTATTTAATAATTTCTGTTGTTTTGGTTGATTTTTCGCTCTAATTTCTCAATAGCATGGTTTAGGATAATTGTACGAAAAAATAGACACACCATCGAAAAGAGCGCACGATTTCCGTTCTGATGAAGTTAGTTTTGAATTTTTAACGTAATTTACTGAATTTTGAGAAATTAAAAAAAATAGCCGGTTAATAAAAAACTTTGGAATTTAAATTACTTGCATCCGCCGTTCAAATTTTTTGTCAATTTGAAATTTGTTGAAGTAATAAATATAACGTTTCTCCGTGATTTAAAACAAGTACGATTAAAATTGAACAGATGGTTGAATTTTAATTAATTTTTTCTCAAGTGTTAAAAAATTTTCGTTTCAAAATTTCCTTCAGGATTCTTCGTAATCGAGGTCGCGTGACGGATTTTCCCAACCTGCATTTCGTCGAAACCAAGTGACGTCATAATCCCTTTACTTCGCGTCGACAGATCATTGTTTTAATTTGTTTGTTTTTATACTTTTTGATAGTCAAGCATATGGCTGATATCTTTGGTTACAGAATACTGGAAGAAATAAAATATGACTTCAAGGAGCTAATTACATAATGTGGCTTCAAAGTTTAAACCTGAAGTGAAAGATTTTCTCTCTCTCTCTCTCTTTTTCCCCCTTCTTATTCTCTGACTCATTTTGGATAGATTTAAATACCATAGAAATTATGTTTGATTGTATTTTTCGAGGCGTATTGTTCCATTTGAAATCGTTTAAAATTTCATTCGGTTTTCATTCTTTAACATTTTACCTAGTTTATATTAGTTTTATTTTGAAAATATCAGTTTATTTCGTACTCTGTACTGTTTTCCTACAGTTTAAATGTCATTATCGCGAAGAAAAATAAGCGGGCAAACCAATAATTTGTATCTATGGTTTTGATTTTGTTTTCAAAACTTTTTTGTGTCATTGTGGACGATATTTTTGTTGTGGTTGTTGAAGTCCTGATTCCACGGGCAACGCCGTGCGCGTACTGCTAATATTTAATATAAAAAAATTCTACTGTTTAGTGCACTAATAAATGCTAGATTTCGAAACTGTTTTCATTCCATTTATAATACTTAACACTTTAATCTAACTTGTTTCATGTTCGCAATATTGGAATTTTACAATCGGTTCTTCTCTCACTTCCTATGTGCTGGAGATTGAAAGTTTATACACTTGTGAATTCTCGATGACAATACACTGTTTTAATATTTTCAGAATTTTAATAATCGATTATTAATTATCAATTAAGCATTAATTAAATTAAAATTTAGTTCCTATCAGGGGCACCACCTGCCAGTGAATTTGAGAAGCAACACATCTCATTAAAAAGTAGGAAAAATTCTACATTGTTGGTTTCTACATTAATAAATGTGTTTTTTGAAGCTGTTTTTATTTATACTTATCTTCAGTGACGTAATTTTCTCTCTATCTTTAACGGTGCCTTGAGATATTTTATTGCCGCTCTATCTTTTATTTGAGAAAATAAGATATTAAATCTTGATTATTGTCACAATAAGAATCTTCTCCGATAAGACATTTTAGTTAGATTCCTTATAGGAACTCCTTAGATTCCTTATAGGATATTTTATGATGGGCGAGTCATCAGGCAACTTTATAAATGCTCGAACCTAAACATTATTAGATGCTTCTTAAAGAAAAAGAAAAATATATTCTATTTTAAACCCCTTGTTTGTAAACTGTTAGACATTTTGTAAAAATTTAGCAATAAATTTATTTTCGGATCCGGTGATAGTAAAGTCCCTGGGTATTTTTCCAATTCCATACCATGATCTCAGGTTGATTCGAACCCGATCGGTGCGCGTTTAGTCATCTGCGGTTGGCAATTCTTTGAATGCAAATAAAACGGGTTTTCTTTTCTTTTTTTTTTGATACGCAACTGCGGTGATGGTTTGTTGACATGTCTTTTTGTCAGTTGGCGATGAGAACGGGAGAATGATATACGTGCACGAGATCGGGTTATATTTTCTGGCAATATTTTTCGTATTAGAGAAGTATCTTTTAAACTTATTTTATTGTTTTTGATTACTCCAGTGAAGAGTATTATGATTTGGATTAGTAATAAATCATTTTTAAGAAAACCTGATCTCGTAACTGTGCCACCTCTACGAATGTTTCACTGTCAATTCTGCTAAAGGTGTTTAACACACTCTCGTCGATAACATAAACATTTAGTTTTGAATGTAATTCTACGAGTTAAAATTGCTTCCAAACAAAGCACTAAAAATTGCTTAAGTGTAGAAAGTGTTGTATGCCAATGTCCGCAATACTTCGGTACCAAGTGAAAATGTCCGTTTCGAAAGTCTCCATTACGAAATACTAAAAAGAAATAATAAGTAGCGCACAATTCATTCATCGAAATTTTTAACATCATTCACTGAAGCACTGGATTAAACGGAAATTGATGGCTGGCATCACTTGCCAATCCTTGTTAATCTCTTATCAAATCTATTCATAGTCACGTGGTGGCCAAGTGGCAAGGTCGTGGCTTTGGGGCCGGAGAGCTCCAGGTTCGAAACCCGGTTGCACTGAAGATCCGCAGTGTGCGGCGCCTGTTGCACCCCAAATCATGCATAGTGGCCAAAAGCCCTCCCGCTGGTGTGGAGTGGAAGCTTGGTGAGGGGGTGTCAGTCCAGGTGTCGCCCTCCCCATCGGGGAGACACCGTGAGTTCGCGGAGGAGAGTCTTGCCGTATAAGTAAGCAGGCTCTCGTCCACCCGATGGCACAATAATGGTGGTGTGGCTCTTTGGGCCCACTTCCGAAGAAGGGTCGTACCCCGGTAAAACGGGGGTTGCTGCATGAGCCGCTCGTAATGGGGGCTATTATGCAGGAACCACAGTGCCTGACTATCTGTTGCGGCGGCCGGTCTTTCAGTTGTTTACCCGGATGCTCAGGCAGGGCGGGGTGATGCTCTTTATGTCTCTCTCTCTCAGGTGTCTCCCTCGTCATCGGACCGAGGTTCAAAATTACGTTGTCCGTCCCAAAAAAGCCCTCGTGTTGCTTCAAAACGGGACGTTAATATAAGTAAACTAAACACATGGCCATGTCATACGCGTCAAACGAGCCACGCCAATGTAGTTTTGGAATACACTAGGTATTTTACAGAAGGAAATTTAGGACATGATGTCACAGGGGGCAACGGCATTGATATCAGTCATGAGCAAACTAGGGCTCACTGGCCAGATGCAGCCCGCTTAGAAGTACTATCCGACCAGACTCGAATTTTAAAATAATAGCGTAATAATTTAAAATTATAATATAATAGTATAACCACTACATCCCAGTTCGGCTCAGATTATCAGAAACTTTTAAAAATGTAATCCCAGCTTCATTCATCTTAATATTATTAAAGAATTTTTTGAGTCTTTATTTAATTTTATAATAATTTATACTGGCCTGCCCATTTTCTTTCTTTGGCTCAGTCCAGAAAAACCGTTTTCACGTGCCTGATTTAGATGTTAGATGATTGACGCAGTCACGTTTACCTTGTGACAATGGCATCACTTTCAGATATTCGAAGAGAATCGCAGTTATGGTTGATATGTGACTATGACATCAAGTTTAGATATTCGATAACAAGCATAGTTAGGTTTGATATGTGGCGGCGACGTCATGTTTAGATTTTCGATGACAAGCGCAGTTACGTTTGATATGCGACTAGGACGTCAAACTTAGATATTCGTCGACGATCGCAGTTACGTTTATCCCGTGACTGTGACGTCAATATTAGATATTTTATGACAAGCGCAGTTACGTATGATATGCGACTATGACGTCGAGCTTAGATATTCGTTTACAAGTGCAGCAGCGTTCATCCCGTGACGGTGACGTCAGAAGAATTGATTCCATTTCAAAAAACATTTCATCATATTTGCCAGAAACATTTTTTTACAATATTAATGGAAAATGTATTGCTTTAAAATAAACACAAAAAATTAAGCGAAATATCTCAGAAAATAATCACTTTAGAACTCGAAGATTGAATTTTCATGCAGTGTTTATATACAATAAGTGAATCCTATCTAAGTTGCGGAACTAAATTCTTCCATGTCCTAAACATGGAGCGTAATTTTAAATCGCAGACCAGAAAAACTTAAGCCGGTGATAATACCTGAATATGAATACATCTTCGCACTGGGGAAAAGCATTTAATTTCAACGTGTCACTGCAACATTTATTTTCTTTCAATTTTAAACTCACGAGGGAAAAAATTCAAATCAAAGAAAAACAAAAATACTTCAATGTAATATCCAGAAAAACTACTAAGAAGCCAATTTCAGCACTTATTCCATTTTTCTACCCAAAAGCCCTTTCCTTTAATCATAATAAAACAACTTATGCTTTAAGAAAATGCATTGAAGTTGCGATATGTGTTCGAAACACATTAAACAAGGTAGTGCCAGGAGGCAAATGCAGTTTCTCTTGCGTGTAATACTTTTGATTATTTGATAAATCATTTTTTGTATCGCTTGTGAAATAACTTTAATTTATGTCAATCCAACAAATGATCAAAGGAAGGCGAAAAAAGCTAAAGATTCGAAGATGGGATTTTTTTTTTCATTAGAAGAATCTGTTTAGAGATTTTTTTCTTTTCTTCCTTATTTAATTCCTTATTCTTAGGATTAGAAAGTGAAACACACTTCTTCAATTTATTAACTTACTTTTCTTATACAAATGAGGATAGTTTTTTTCTTTAATTAAATCTTTTGTGCAGTTTTCATTTGATGCTGTAGAAAAATCCAAAAAAAATGTGATGATTAATATTTGCCCTCAACAAAAGAGGCAAGCAACAAAATTTGTGAAAAAAAATTCGAAAGGAAAATTATAGAAAAAGTTTCCAAATAAATTGCAATAATTTTGCAACCATGTTTGATTCATTTCTTTATTGATGTTTTTAAAAATGTCTGGTGTTTTTCCATTAATAATATATTAACTGCCGAGATCAGTGCGTGCTAATACTTTAAGACCATCAGAACTATTTTTATTTTATGCTATTTATTTTCTGTATTATTTATGGATATTATATGCAAACAAAGTAATTCTAACGATTTATTTATCAAATTCAATAATATGAGAAGTCGAATATTATTCCGAAAATATGTAATTTAAGTTATTTGTGTTTTCAACAGAATTTTGCACTAACTTTTTTTCCATTATCAACTTTAAAATCGTTTATGTAATACATTTTTGAATTGTATTGTTAGGATTTTTCTTTAAAAAAACTCAAAGGTTGCAGAAGATGTATCATTCTTCTTCTTTTGATTACATAATGACTGTTGTTTACATAATACATTCAGTAATTCGTCTTGTTTTCTAAGAGCGTGTGTCACAGGTTGAAGCCTGAACAATATTCCGTTCCCTATTTATGAATCGCCTTATTTTGATGTGCGCGAACTAAGCTGCAAAGCTTGTTCGGATTGTTATATACAAGCTTCAATTTCAAATCTTGTTTAACTTTATGTGCGTACACAAATAAGGAATGAAAAATGTTTAACGGAAATTATTAAATGCAATCTTCCACTAACCATCATCAGTAATTAATAATAATCACAAAAAAGGTAATTATTCTAATCCAGCAGATTTATACCAAGAGCGTAATAAATTAAAATATTTAAAAAATAAGGTAAATGAGAATTATAGAATTTGTGTTTCTGTAAAAGTTTTATAATTATAAATTTCAAACACACTGATGCTGTGCGAAAAAAGTTCTGAACGCTGTCGTTAGATTCTTTATGATATATTCATTCTTTTCATTAGAATTACTTGCGTTTTCTTTTACACGTGCTTGTTTAGATTCTTCCAGTCTTCCACACGTAATACTAATTTTATTTATATATCACCCACACAACCCAACGACATAATACGAATTAAACGAAGCTAAGCTATCAGTTACCACCATAAATTTACGGATTTCGGTTTTACCATTTAAGCTGTTTCTAAGTGTATGTAGTTTGCTACTTAAAACTGAACTAGCTTTAGTTCATTTCAAAAAAGAATATTTGCATTTCAATAGTTAATTTTGGGCTAATGGAACATTTAAATTTTTTCTGAAATATTCAGAAACAATCACATGTATAATTTTGATTCGTAACCAAAAGACAAAGGCAAAAACTGAACCTGTATCTCCCTCCACAAGTTTTTGTTCTACACCAGCATGTTGCAAAGATATAATGTCACTTTCTTGCCTCGCTAGCTTTATAGTTGGGGAGGGAGTTTTACAGGGGTAAGTATAGAGTGACGGGCATCGGCCTTTCCGGGACCCCTGACCTTCGCGACCATTTTGGCGACTTGGCGACAAATAGATGATTCCAGAAAATGCGACCATTTTCTCGATATCTCTATTAGGAAAGGGAATACGCTTGAATATACGAGAAAACTCCATGTGACGTCACGGCCTGTCGCAGAAAGTATGTAAGGACCGCGTTTGGATCAGAGGGAGTAGTGTTGATCCATTGGGAACGACTTTAGAGTTTCGTCTGCAGTGCGAGCTAGGAAGTTGGTGAGCTGAGCGCTATTGAAAGTCCTGTTATTGCCGTTATTAGTCATTTGCTGACTGTTTGTGTTGCTAAATATCAAAGTGCTGAACTGTTATTACCTGTGAATTGTTGTCTGTTTACGTTGCTAATCTGTGCAATATCTATTGTTTCCTGTTACCTGTGCTACGTGTTTTCCTGCATATTTGAGAATAAACCTTCATTCTCCATTATTCTGCGTGTTGGACTGTTTACACCATACACCTGCAGAAAGACTTTCGTAACAATAGCTTGCATCAGACTCACAAACACGATGAATGGCGGTGATTAGATGGCAAAAAGTTTATAGACACCTAACAGAACCCGGGGGTAGAGTTTCAAAATTCAGTTAAAAATTTAGCTTGCTTTCTCGGGAACTATTGCTTTTTTTATATATAATTCCTAGTTTCAGGGAGCAAAAATGAAATAAAATTTTTTCCCGCCATGGGGGGGGGGCAACTGCCCCGTCGTCACCCCCCAACTTGCCGCCACAGCGATGAATGTTCGGTGTAAACGGGTTTCGAGCATGGAACCTTCTGGTCCTGATTTATTTTGAAGAAGAAAAAAGCTTCATCGTGTCATCGCTTGAACACACGCTTTAAACTATATTCTGAGAGATTTTATCCTCCCTTAATCGAAAGCCTATATTTTAGTACATCCTTGCATACAAAGTACATATGTATCTCTAATTTAAACCGCTTTTTTCTCAACAATGTAATCTGTTTTTTCTATATACAATCCTTTTTATTCAATTCTATTTTCATCCTTTTTATCCTATCTTTACATTCAACTTCTCGTCACGGTGGCTAAAGAAGAATTCCAGCCTAGCGTGTGGTTATTTTTAGAGCTGCCACAACTGTTACGAATGACCAAAAAGCGGTCTTACTCGCGAAAAAATTCAAAATCCGAACGGCGGAAAAAAAAATCCAAAACACAAATAAAATTAGCAATGGCTGTTGTGTCTTGCCTGAAAGGAAAAAAGAAAGGAAAAATCATCCAAATATATTTTTCCGCGAATTGAACGACGGATATGTTTAAGAGCATACCTACCAAGGGAATAAAATCATAAAAAAATAAACACATGTTTTGTAGTCTGAGAAACAAAGAAGTTAGACTGAGAGACGATGGGTGTGGAAAAATAATGCGAGCAATAAAAAACACGCCTCAAAAATAGCCGTTCGTTGTTTCCTCGCGCTTAAGGGTTGCAAGCCCTTACTATTTCATTGTCCACAGCTGTTACTGTGCGAGGGGTGTTCCACAATAACACTGGAGCCCTAAGGGGGAAGGCATTTTTTTACATAATCGATTCTGGCTTTTAAATCAGCAACACCAAGTCGTAAAACTTTCGCCTGGGGGAGTTTAAGCCAAAAACTAACAGCTACTAAAGTTGAAGGAAATAAGACATTAAACTTAGCTAGGTGAAGGGGAAAAAATGCTGTATTACGGCAGCAAATGTGGGGAAAAAATCTTCAGATTATACGTCAGAAACTTCTGATTCTTAAAGTGGCAGTGTCACTCGCAGAAGGTGGGATTTAAGTTAATTTTCTCGCCCCAAGGTGATATCTTTAGATCCCCGAACTTCGAACAAAAGATGTTTGCCACCTTTAATAATTGTCTTCATGTTTCTTTATAAAGGTCTGATTAGGAATAATGGCGCTGAAAAGTTTAATCGCTCGGAACGATGGTTTATATTCAACGGAAAATTGTGAATAAAATTTGTATTTATGGTGGTAAAATTGAATACAATGTATGCTAATGATGATCTGACGCATTGTTTCTTGTAGCTATTTTAGAGCGAGCACTTTTTTTCAAAGATTAGATTTCTGAGCTCAATTTGATTTTTAATAACCCCATTAGTGTCAAACGACATTACTCAAACGGCAACTGAGTCAATGAGATTTATTTTTTGCATTTATTTATTAAAGAAGATAAGTATTTGGAAGTTCACTGAATGAATAATCAGTGTCAGTGACAACACAATGTGACAGTGTACTGGGACAGTGACACGCTGTATATTTATGCTTTAACCCCTTCAGACCTGGTGTCCGGTATACCGGATATCAACTTTGAACTGCTCCTATTAATTCAATAATTGACAAAACTACATGATGTTTTTTTTATTTGATTCTCGATTTTCTTGTGAATATGATCGTTGCAAGAATTTTTCGTTTCGGGCATGGAATCATTTCATTTTTTTAGTTTTTTGAAAAAAAATTGAGAAAATCATCGTTCTTCCTAAAATGGAACTTGATGGTGAATTTTGTTTTTCAAGTAATTTCTTGTTTTTTTTTAATCCTTTTTTCACCATTTAAAAGGCTTCTACAATATTTTATTACCCTTTGACAACCATTTTAAAGTAAAATTTGTGTGATTTTGTGTCTTTTTTTATTTGAAATATCCGGTTTTGTCCGGATGCCGGACATGGGGTAACTTCTTTAATTTTTCATCTAGAGGCTTGAAATTTCATTTATGCTTTAATCTTTGCAGTAGTACACAGTACTCCAAAGGAAAAAAATTCTAACTCAATTATTTCTAAATTCCGACTGAAGGGGTTTTAAGTATGATCCGAATGCACCTAGTGATTTAGAAGAACTGTGATTAATTTGCAAGGGGGCATAAGGAATAGAAAATTTAACGACAATAGCGCAGGAACGGGAGAGCATAAATTCAATGTACGATCGCTAGAGGTTCGCTGTGACAATGCAACTACCAGCCTTATCGAAGGCTGATTTCCCAGCCTGAGATCTCTTTCAAGGACGAATCTACATTTTTAACAGAAGGCTTGATCACTGTGCATAACTGGCAATAGTGGGGGATGAGAAACCCAAGAGCAACACGGTGCGCAACACTTTAGTATGAACGTCTGGGCTGGCATTGTGGAAGATTGCTTATACAGCCCACACCTGCTACTAAGTCTCGACATTCACGACTACTCCACGTCCCTCAAATTCCACTTCCGCACGCCAAAACTTGTCGTCAATGTGAAAAACCAATCAGAATTGGAGCAATGTGAAGTGAAAGATTGGATACCCAACCCCTCCCAAAGTGGATGGATTTGCATGGAGTGGAGCGGTCGTGAATGATTGCCTAAATGGATGGGCTGAAAAATGGAATGGTGTGGAGAGCTACCATTCGGAAAATACGGATGTAAGATATCAGAGTGACCGGTAATGGATGGATTTGCGTGGAATGGAACGGTCGTGAATGACTGCCTAAATGGATGGGCTGAAAAATGGAATGGTGTGGAGAGCTAACAGGCAATTTGTGTTGAGTGAAGCAGTTGTGAATGACCGGCTTAACACTGCTCGTTAGGAGAATCTATCGGACACTCTTGGAGAAGATAATACCAGAGTTAAGTTAAAGCAGATATCCGTAACATGGTGATCTGTTCTTACTGCTTCTTCAGTCACTGTCACAGAGAGGCCTGTAGCGGTCTTAAGTAGCACTTGTGACCGCATGTTCCTATGCAAAAAGGCATTATCTATGTAAGTCTTACTTTCCAGCGGATTCTTCAACTACTCTATATAAAAGTTATTGAATAGAATTTACTTTTAAAGCACCTATAATTGATGTTCTGAGATAAAAAAAAAATGATACGAATTTAATTTCAAAAGGAGTGTTTTTTTTTAAAAAAAACTTCTTAAATAATTTTCCATAGCGCTCAGACATTGCATCTTTATTTGGTAATGAAATCGCTCGTAATTTATCAATTGTTGTTGTGTTATCAAAATTTTTCAGTGACCGTTTCTACACAAGTTAAAGTTTTCCTTCATAAAGGCATTTTACTTTGGTCTAGTTAGTTGTGTAGAAAATGGTTTTGCACAACAAGTAAGTAACTAAATATTTGAATTATATACTAACTATATATCTTTGTTTTTTCTGAAATTTAATCTTTAAGTATACTTAATAGAAAGCATAAAAATAGCAATTAAAGATATCAAAATTTATCGATGCATTGAATTTGGTGCTGGAAAATGGTCATTTAACCACTAAAATAATTATGGATTAATTCGAAAACACATATACAGCACTTAAGTTTAAAGATAATTTTTCTCGAGGACTACTTTCTTAGCACATTATTAAGTAATTAAGAATTGAAGCTGTTAGGGTAGTAGATTCTTAATGAGATTTATAGCTAACTTTCGGAAATTAGCTAAGAATATTTTCAATTAATCAGAATTGTTACCAATTTCATTCTTTTTATTTTGAATAAAACTTGATAGAAAATATTGCGCTTTATTCATTAAGGAATAAACATAGTAGTTACCGTAGATATTTGTTCAAAATGATTTCGATTAGTTTAGCATTTTCATTTCAATTATTGAAACTGAAGGCATTCAAAATAAATTTTCTCTTTTCTTCTTTGAATAACCAGAAAGGACACAGCTTATTCATCCTCATTAAAAATGAGAAATTATTTTCTCTCTTTATAACTTGCTCAGGAATTTTATCTTTTCTATATTCTTCATTTTATAAGAAAAAAATTAGTTTTTATTGGTAAATAAAGTGGGAGAAAACCACGACATTAAAGGTTATTAATAAGAATTATTTTCTCAAATATTATAGCATTTCTGCATGTTTCAGAAAAGTCACAATTATTAATAGTCAAATTATTATAATTAGTCAACACTTATTAATTCTGAAATCCACGCATTTATCTTATTACTGAATAAATAAAAGGTATACTGTTATAAACTAAAATGATTTATGAATAGTTTATTTATTTCGGATGAATAATTATTAGGGAAAGCAAGTATTACAAAACAAAAATTTTTCTAGTGACTGAGTTAATCCTGAATTTGAAATACAAGTTGTGTGCTTTATTTACCGATAACTGAAATATTAAGTCCATCAAACGTTTTGTCAGTTTGTTAAAAGTTTCGACAGGTTATTATTACTATTTTACCTTTTATTTACCTTTTTAGAAAAAAGATGAGTTTTCGAAGGAAAAAAATGACTTTCCCAAGTTAGAGGTCCCTATTAGACATAATATAAGTCTTAATGGATTTGAACAACAGATTTATTTAAAAAAATTATTACAGGAAACTGCCGTTAAGTGGTGATGTAAATCAACCGTTCTACACTATCCACATGACCTCCTCGCTCACCTGATCAGTGTGGCTATTGACTATTGGAATTCTAACCGACAACAGCTAACACACCTGTTACATCTAGAAAACATCATTCGTCAGAATATTCGTTAAGTTAATGGTAATCCTTAACGTCTAATGACAGTATATCATTAGGCTATTGATTGGCTGATGTTGAGGCTATTGTTGTTCCTACACGTCTGTAGTCGCTTAAGGAAATGTCTTCCAGAACCTTCCAATTAGTGGGAGAATCTATGAACGATTGGGAGCATAAGGTAATGTCTTACTAACCAACACTGTCCTTTCTCTGGAAGGTTGGTGGAGCATCTGGTTGATTGAGGACCCCATACCATAAGGTTAGGTCCAGATAGTCAACACTATTATTTCTCTGGTAGGTTGGTGGCACATCTGGTTGATTGAGGACCTCATGCCATAAGGTGAGTTCTAGATAGTCAACACTATTATTTCTTTGGAAGGTTGGTGGAGCATATGGTTGATTGTGGACCACATACCATAAGGGGAGGTCTAGATAGTCAACACTATTATTTCTCTGGTAGTTTGGTGAAACATCTGGTTTATTTAGGACCTCATGCCATAAGGTGAGGTCTAGATAGTAAACACTATTATTGGAAAAAATGGGTATCAAAAAGTTCTAATCAGGTGCGTACAAAATTTGTTTTAAATATGTGGTTACGCTAGAAAACCACCGCCCCTGGAAGGGTTAACCTGACTTGTTTCTAATTCTAAATAAAAACGATTTTACTATTCTTTTATTTCAACGTTTACACTTTTTTATGGAAAAGTCGAAGTTTTATTTTTGTTTTGGTGTTATATGATGCAAGTATCCAAGTAAAAGTTCATTCTACCTAATGAACTTTGATCTGCAGTTTTGCAATAAAAGTTTTGACATAAATTCCAAGAATGTAAGTTCCTTCAAAACGATCTTTTAGGCACTTTAATTAATTTAATTCGAGATAACTACAGCATGCTGACTGCTTTCATTTTCGGGAATTGCACATTTTTTTAATTAAAAAAATAGCATTCAAAGTGAGATTAAATTTTAAGACATGAAACATTATGATATGCTAGAATGATTGAATATATGTAAGATTTGTATTTTCCCAGTCTAGCTCAAAAGCGTAAGTTTAATCCCTCCCTAATAATATTCTTTCACTTTCCGTACAAGAGCATTTGAATATTGTGGTGTCATCAGAACGTTATCGAACGATAAGAATCACGCTCTTTCTCACGGTAATCACGTGACGCGAGGGTGTAAACTCTCCGTTAAAACCCAGTGTAATGTTTAAATCTGCATGAGATGACTTTTTGAAATCGAACGGACCAGTCATACGGTAAGTGAGCAATAGGCAACGAGTTACGGGGTTTTCGTCCCTGTCAGCACGGCGGCGATGGGCGATGGCTGTGTTGTAAGCTGTAACTAAGCTGTATAACTAACTAAACCTTCTACTGAATTATGTAAGATAACTTAAGGTATCCGACTGTGTTCGGAGACATTTTTTTGAAAAATAACTTATATATATTTTTTAATGTTATTTTTCAACTGCATATGTTTTAAAACTGTGAAAATATTGTAAAATTAGGCTTTCAAAACAATATTTTTTTTTAAAAAACTGAGAAATTTGAAGAAAAATGACTAAAATATTTGCCTTACGCTAACAGCCATAGACAAAATCGTATTCTAAATATACATAAATCCTTGTAGGAGTACATTTTTGTGACAGTTATCTGTGTTATGCTCTAAAATATTTCTTGTACTTCAAAATAGTTTTGAGATACAGCTGAACATAGTTACTAAACTGGTAATTTTTCATAAAAAAAATGCTTTTCATTTATACTTAAGCACTTAAAAATAATAATTGATTTTAAAATTGACCTTAGTTTTCAGAGGAGAACATCAAGCATATTACAGAAAACAATCTCAGAAAATTTCATATCAATGCTTGAATAACTTTTTGAGAAATCATTGTTACGGTCAACAGTTTTCCTCACAAAAATATCATTTCTCAGAAAACGCATTTAAAGTTGTCATGCAACTTAAAATAATGCTTAAGGTTCGGTAATAAAACAGCTGTAATTCCATTTGTAATTCACGTAGAGTAAAAAGTGAGACAGTTTTAGAAAGCTTATTAAACAGGCTACAAAATTAAGTCATAAAATCTTTTTTGATAATTTCATCAAAAACGACGATTTTAAAACAGTCGGATACCTTAAGTGAGTAACAACCCTAAATCTTTCCTGTCTAACTGTAAATAATTACCTGTGTAAATTATATTATATTATGTTATTTTATTATGTTTATTTAAATATTTATTCATATTATGTTGTTATAATTAATAAATAATTTAGTTTTAACTCCTGTCTCTCATCCTTTGTCTTTGGTGCATTACCCCTAGAGTGCCCATAAGATAATGCTTCTTCTTCAAACTCCCGTCTATC
>BGPR01000030.1:366561-401877 GCA_013235015.1 Araneus ventricosus | reverse complement strand
TCTATTATCCTTGGTGCTCTCACCTGATGATAACTTAAGTGAGTAACAACCCTAAATCTTTCCTGTCTAACTGTAAATAATTACCTGTGTAAATTATATTATATTATGTTATTTTATTATGTTTATTTAAATATTTATTCATATTATGTTGTTATAATTAATAAATAATTTAATTTTAACTCCTGTTTCTCATCCTTTGTCTTTGGTACATTACCCCTAGAGTGTCCATAAGATAATGCTTCTTCTTCAAACTCCCGTCTATCATCTATTATCCTCGGTGCTCTCACCTGATGATGACAATAATTCCTTTCCTATAAAATAGGCGGCTCAGGCCGGAATTGAGATTATTCCTATATATATATTCAATTTTTCTATTCATTTCTATTTCAGAAAAATGCCTTGATGTTAAAACATAGAATTTTCCTCGCATTTATCATTAAAAATTATTTGACAATCTTACTGGCAACAATTATTTATAAAGAATATCAAAACGTTCATGTAAGAACAAGTAACGAAAAACTTTCGGAACCCAAGTATAGCGAACGAGTCTCCGACGAAATCTCGCAAAATTTTGTAGAAACAGGTGGATTACAGGCATACAACAGAGAGGATCAGCTCGAGGACCGATGAAAAAATTTGTTCCGTTCTCTAAGCAAAAATAATCTCAGACAAGGTAACAAGATTACGAGGAATAAAGAGGAGCAAGAAAAAAGGAGCAAGAACACAGAGGATTTTTCTATCTTATATAACGAAGCAAAGAGCGATTTGATCAACTTATTTGTATTTCTTTGTACGGTACAAAGAGGTAATGGTTGTAAAAACTAAAACCATCAAGATGATGCAATTTAATGTAATGGATTCTTCTTTAAGAGAAGCTTTTGAATTTGTTTATTACATTATTTATCATTCTCAAAGGACAACTTAATTTAGAAGTAATATAGAGTCAAACTTCGGCTCACGAGCTTAATTTTTTTATTGAGTTCAGTCATGAACAAGAACTATTTTACTCATAGGAATTATTGTGAAATAGATTCTTTCTTTCATAGACCTTAGGTTGTTGTTTATTTAAACTTTTACAACAATACTTACTACAATTTTTTTAACACAGAATTGAATGAAACCATCACATCTATTGCAAAAAGAAAATATATATATACGTAATTATAGCATTTAATTTACTATTAAGACTTCAAGACTTAGCTCTATTAGCAATACCATCTACCCAGAAGAACACAAGATAATTAAAACCAGCAACAATCAATCTCCAGCAATTTTTCTTGATTTATGCTTAGACTACCAAAATGACCTAAAAATTGACATTCATGACAAGAGAAATCAAATTTAACGTTAATAAATTTATTTTTTGTAACTCTAATATCTCATATAAAATCTACAGAAACACAATTATCAACCAACTTATAAGAACCAACAAAATATGCAATAACACTAATTCTGCCAAACCAGCGGGAGTGGTCTCCCCTAAACTTTCTCGTATACTTTCTAAGTGGAGATACTTTCTCTTTGTATACTTCGTATACTATAAAGTAAAACAAAAAAAAACAAACAAACCTGAAATCAAATATCTGTTGCCACGTTTCCAAAAAATATTACTTTGATGCAGGCGCGATAAAATAGGCAATGCAATGAATATTAAAGCGAAAATTCTGCTGTGGAATTGAATTCCCAAGAAAACAATTTATACTACCACAACCGTAACAATTGCAAAAGCGCGTGAATAAAAGATTTGCTGAAATAATGAGATCGGTTTGATTTACAACAATAAAAAAATTGTTAACAATTGATGCTTGAAAACATTATTTATTGTTGTAAATAAAATTTACAACAATAACAAATTGCTACCAATACGCATGCGCATGAGAATCGGATTAAAAGAAATTGAATATGCAATTTGAACGCCTCTTTTTGACGGATTTGGACCAAACTTTTATACGGACCTATATTCATAACGATAAAACTGCGTACCAAATTTTATCCATTTAGCTATTCAAGTTTTTGAGTTATAGCGTTCACATGACCGCGGACATACAAATAGACAGACTTCCCGTTGACGGATTTTGTCCAAAATTTGATAGAAACCTACAAATTATGTTTAAAGACCACATACCAAATTTCATCCCCGTAGCTCTAATAGTTTTTGAGTTATCGTGTTCACAGACAGACACACACATACACAGACATACAGACATCATTCCCAAATTGTGTTTTTCGGACTCAGGGAGATCTAAAACGTGGAGATCCGTCGAAATCTCTCGAGTTCGAATTTTTTGACTATTACAATACTTTCTCTTTGTATACTTCGTATACGAGAAAGTAAAAAAGCAAATCATGCACTCAAGAAATAGCCTCAACAATAATAAAATTCCCTCCTCACTTTACGAACTTCTGATTAATGGATTTAAGATGCAAGTAAAGGATTGCTTATCATAGCGATGCCGAAGCGAAGTATAATCTTCGCAGAAGGGTTACTCAAGTCGATAAGATCTGATATTTTACCTCAAAAACGCATCTTTTAGACAATTTTCACTGGTTTTTGATATTTTACTGATTTCTTTCACTATTTCTCTACGATTTCTATCGTTATCGCTTATTTAATCCTCATTTTTCCCAACATACTACGCTTTCCTGGCAACAGTCAAAGTTAAGCGCGAAACTTGTAACTCGATATGCTGTTTACACTCCTTCAACGCCGGTCTGCACCATAACCCTCCGCAAACGCTGCCACGTCAACATCCGACCTTCTGGTACAGTCGTCAACGAAATGAATGGGAAACCTCTGTCTGGTATATATTATCGCATTTTCACAAAACTAGTGCCAATGTTAATGGTTCTAAAGGACATGCTTATTCAGATAAAAAACTGATTAACCGAGTTAATTAACAGCTATCTCGGAGCCCAAATTTTCCCATTACGCCTATCAATTCTTTTCTCCGAATCGATTCCCCGTCATGAAAGTAGCCTCCCCCATAAATGTTTATACAGTTGTGATGATAATTTTGAGAGTTATAGGGTTTTGAAAAATGGCGTTTCCCATGTTAAATGAATTTTAGGAACTTTTGACGATATTTCGGAAAGTATTATATATTTCTCAAAACGTTTTCCACTCACTGAAATAACACTAATTTTTTACATTAAGTCATGAAAAAATTCATTAATAAAACAAATTAAATACATTTAAAAAAAATTTAATATGACTGTGACAAAAAAGTGAATTGTAACATAGTGAAATTTTTAAATGAGAGCAAAACTGGGACGTTATAATGCCGGTATCCAAAAAATCAAGTGCATATCTATAATAGTTTCCGAAATATTTACAAAAAACTGCAAATTCCCACTGTTGACATGCAACGCCCACTTTTTGAGGGAGTGTATATTATATTTATTTGCATTTATCGGTCTACTATTCATGAAGATCGTGTTTAATGAAAAGTAGACCGATAAATGCATAGAAACATGAAATGCATTTAACATGGGAAATACCATTTTTCAAAACCCTATAACTCTCGAAATTATCATCACAACTGTATAAAAATTTAAGGGGAGGCTAGTTTCATGACGGGGAGTCGATTCAGCGAAAGACATTGATAAGCGTAATGGGAAAATTCCGAGATAGCTGTTAATTAATTATGTTAATTAACTCGGTTAATCAGTTTTTTTATCTCTCTCTCTCTCTCTCCCCAAACAACATCTACAGAATTGAAATACTATAGATACCATGAACAAAAAGTACATTTCAACATTTATGTCAACATGTAAAAAACTGTTGTTTTTAAGAGTATTTAAAAAAGGCAATCCATATATATGGAGTTGTCAACAATTAATAGATATTTATACATGTCATCATTTTACTAAATATACTCTCTCTCTCTTCATATATATATATGTCATTATCAGTTTACTATTTATATTCTCTCTCTATATGTCAATATATATAGAGAGAGAGTATAAATATAATAAAAAATAATAAATATAATGACTCTAAATATATTCGCCGAAACATCGTAACATGATAATGTTTTATGCTTGCTTTTACATGCAATAAATATATATATTTCAGAACAGCTTTAATTATCAATATCGTACATCTGACGCAAAGAACCTGAATTCTGCGGAGTATCTACAAAATAGGATACACCAGTAATACTGGTAAAGGTTTGTGGTATCTGAAATAGGAAATGTAGTTTTGAGTTTGTAAGTGGACTATATGGCGAGTGAAAACCGAGTCAATGCATGTCTTGCCTTTTGCAGTTGAAATTTTGGGATCATTCTTAAGTTGATAACCGAAAGTTTTATTCATAAAGGTTAGAAATTTCTCACTATTTTTTGTCTTTAATTTAATTGTTAGATGTCTTCCCTATTTCATTACAACATACATTAATTACTAAACGATATAATAATACCAACTGTATTTTTTATTATAAATGTGCTGTCACAGATGTTGTTAACGAAATATTTTTTGTTAAAAAAGTTATTTATAAGTAAGATCAAGTAAGTCAGACAACTGTATTCCGTTAAGATAAATGTAAATATTGCACCAGTCGTTGCATTCTGTTTGTAATGGTTCTTAAATCACGCATTTTACAGAAAGAATACCAACTGAAAACAAACATAATTAAGTGCAAATCAATAGAAGAGCAAACAATAGAAGAAAACTGTGCCTATACAGGGTGTTTCGAAACTCATGGGCAAAAATTTAAGGGGTGATAGAAAACTTCTAAACAAGCAATTTTCACCATACAATGCATGGGCGGAGAGCAAGCGGTGAACCGCTAGACGGCGCTGTAGTGGAAAGCATAAAGCACGAGTTTTCTTACACATCGGCATTTCTACCGTGGATTTCAGAAGGCATGGCGACGTTTAGTAATCAGGAAAAGGCGGACAAGCATTTTATGTATGGTCTTGCGAATGGGAATGATTTGGAAGCCGGAAGACTGTAGAGGCAGCGTTTCCCGAGAAGACACGTGACAGACCGAAAAATGTTCGAGTGATTGCATCTGTGCCTGTGTGATACGGGATCCTTTGTCACCGGCATGCATGATACAGGGCGTGGCAGGAGTGTGCGGACGCCTCAAGTTGTAGAGGACATTCTACAAGGAGTGAGAGATCGTCCGGATTTTAGCACGTGAGAGGTTTCCCGTGCCGTAAATGTGCCCCACTCGATTGTTTGGCGAGTACTACGGGACAAAAGATTACATCCCTACCGTGTACAGAAAGTGCAAGCCTTGATACCTGCAGATTATGCGCCACGTGTCGAGTTTGCACGTTGGTTTTTGCAACAGCTAGCAGCGCAGCCTGATTTTAGTGTACATGTGTTATTCACGGATGAAAGCGCCTTTACTCGTGAAGGCATTTCTAATACGAAACAACCTTCATGTCTTCTTTTGATCAGTTTCTGTAATTTTGCAACATATGCTATCAATAAAATTATGTAGTACCTCCTCTACCCGTTTGGTGTTTCATTCTTTCATGTGACAGTAACGGAGACCTCCTAGCGGTTCACCGCCTGCTCTCCGCCCATGCATTGTACGGTGAAAATTGCTTGTTTAGATGTTTTCTATCACCCCTTAAATTTTTGTCCAAGAGTTTCGAAATACCCTGTATAGGAGCCGAGTAGATGGAGTAAATGGAAGCTTGCAAGGAAATGAAATGTTATTGTTTGAAAAGGATTGCTTTTCTCCAGATTGCCTCTGGCCCGTCAATGGACCTCTGTATCATTACAAGGCTACTCAGTGCGATACTATTTTGTCTGCATTTTGGAATTTTTCAGGTGTTATAACGCATTATTTATATTTTTCTCTGTTGATTTTGTTGTGTTGAGGTGCAAATCAATGATAAACGTAATAAATATTTTTTATGTTTCCAAATTGCTGAATTGAAAGTCCTTTTGTGTTCAAAACCCAAAATGTTCATGAACTTCAAAGTTCATTTCATTTATATATTTTAATTTCTTCCTGGCACTTTTTTCAATATACATAACTCCAAAATTAGTGATTCAGAAGAAAATAATTACTTAAAATATTTTTCCCTAAGATTTCACTTGATGTGTGATTGTATTTTATCGTTAAATACGTTGATTCAAATTGTTGATACGTTCGTTCATTTATTCATACGTTGATTTTCAGTTAATTATTTATGTATAGAGAATTAATTAATTCAAAGAACTGATTCATTCGAAGAATATTTTTTAAAATTAAAAATTCTGCATTTAAAAAATTTAACTCAAAATTTTCCAAATACATTTGGAAAATTTTGAGTTTAATTATTTCTTTTATTCTACAACGATAAGCTATTATGTAATGGATTTAAAAATTTCTCCGTTTAAAAAATATAACTTCTATTTGAAAAGTTTTGAATTTAATTAATTGTTTTTTCCTCACTATAAATTCTTTTGTGTAATAGATAAAAAACGAATAAAAAGTAATTTAAAAACAATTCTTCCGCAATTATAATTTGTGAAAAGACATTTCAAATCTAGAATAGCACAACTAAGTTTTTCAATAATTTCTGTCAATTTGAAATTAATAATTGTATGAAATTAATATCCATAAATCACTTTCTGCACCTTCTGACCACTTCAGGCTTTAAACGTTAGTGGCAAATGTATCAAATTACTCTAATAAATCTGAAGTCTAACGAAAAATTAACCATTAGCCTTCGGATGACCACGTGGTGTCGTAAAATGACCTCAACGCCAGTTTCTACCGAATATTTAATTTAAAAAAATTGTAATGCTTTCAGTATTTTTGCTTCTCCCATGAAAAAAAATACATAAAAAATTATATTTTGATTTTCTGTTGCGTTGTGTGTCTTAGAGCATTCGATAAAAAACTACCAATAAATGTGATAAATGCAATCATGTTGTTGTATTGGCAAAAGTCATGCCAACATCACAACAACAATATGTCATGAGTGCAATAATCAAAATGATGAATTAAGTTCAATTAAACATTTTGTATTAGAATTCCTAATCCTAATGTGAATTAATTCCCATTTTATGTATTTTCTTGCAACTATATTGCATTTTCTAAGGCTGTAACTTTTATATGTATTATGAAATGATTTTTAAAAGCTTTTGTGTTTTATTTGATATGGTAAACAAGTAATAAAAAATTTAAAGTCAATTCCTACTTAGGTCAACAAAGAAAAATTAAAAAAAAAACTGTATTAACATCAAATGTCATCCACTACAAGTTTTAAAAAATGTATTTGAACTTGAGTGGATGAATAAAAAGTATTTTATTAGCGATTGAAAATTTGAACAAGATATATAAATATACATGTTTTTTAACAATGGGGTCTCTGAATGACACCACATGGCCTTTCGTGTTTCAAATTTCCGCCCTGTCATCCGAGGGTTAACAGGTCCGATATTCGATATTACTGTTTTATTATTTTAGCATGCACTCGATGGATCTTCGAATGAAACCAGCCTCCACTCCGAAACCGAGATTCTATCACTCGGCCGCAGCTACCTTTAATAGTCAAAGGAAATCGAATCAAATTACTCTAGTGAATTCTAAAGTCTAATAAGAAATTAACCATTAATAGGTCGAAAATTCGATATTACTTCTTTATTATTTGAAAAGATTTCCGTTCTCTTTATACTCTTTGCCAATCATCTAAGA
Organism: Araneus ventricosus; assembly: GCA_013235015.1. Classification (NCBI taxonomy): domain Eukaryota; kingdom Metazoa; phylum Arthropoda; class Arachnida; order Araneae; family Araneidae; genus Araneus; species Araneus ventricosus. The sequence goes on along the minus strand of BGPR01000030.1, from coordinate 394,234 downwards.
AGATTAACAGTTTTTCTCATTTAGCTCTTTATCTAAAAATACAAAAACAACCATTTTTTTCCAGAAGAAAACACGAGCAATGAAACTCCTTTGGTCAATTTAACTTCGTTTCTTTTAGTACTTTTTTCTCCCATTTCTTCGAGAAAGATTAGGTGAAATGAAAACGTAAACAAAAAGAAAAACCAGTTGAAGTCGAAATGAAAAAAAGAAAGAAGGGATGAAATGATCAGTTGGAAAATAACAAAATATTTGTAAAGAAACCGGCAGAAGTAATGCGACCACAAAACTATCGATCCCATCTATAAACATCAAAAAGTTAAGACTTAAACATAAAATAAAAAAGGGGAAGAAACATGTCTTGGATGAAAAAAACTAACTGTGTCAAGAAACTGGCTGTTGTATCTTTGACTTAAAATTTATGAGACATCTTGTCTGACGACCTAGTTTGATCGAAAAGCTTAAACCGAAAACTTTTCACTTTTTTTTCGGTAACAAGAGTCGAAGCAATAACAAATCTTTCTTATTTTAAAAATTTACTGTGAAATCGATTTGAAAGCAAAATGATACAAGGGAAATAAATATCGCACCTCCATAAATTTTTCGACTCGAAACGAATACATATATCGTGCTGAATATGAATATTGCCCATTACTTCTCTTACAACTCCGCGGACGTAAAAAATTTTAGAGATCTGAGATTGTTGTTCGATTTTTGGAATTCATAAATCATATAGACGTAGTGGAATGGAGAAACACTTCGTTAAGCTTGATTTGACGGAATCGCAGGATATAAATCATGTTGAATTGAAATGGTTAAGAATTTTAAAATGGAGTGTTTGAAAAATCAATATAATGCTAAAAATTTATTCACGAATTTATTAGATGCTATAAATTGATGCTTATCAAGCAATACCACCTATCTCAATGTATTGAAATTTCAGCGATGAAGAAAAACTGAATTTTTGGCAATCAATAAATGAGTATTCCTGAGTTTTTTTCCTATGCGGTAGGAACACGAGGTGGCACGTTTATATCAGATATTTAAAAAATACAGAAATATTCGTAATTGGTTGTGAACAATTCAATTTTTTCTTCCTTTTGTGAAATTTTTCAAAAAAAAATTGAGGTGGGTGGTGTTGCGACGACATCTTACTTTCGGAAATTTTTTGTAATAATTTGTGGCTTGCCAATGTCTGTCATGACACTTTTTAAGAAAAAATTCCTCACATTTTCCCCTTCCTCTTTCAGTTTCACAGCTGAAATCCTTATGTAATTAGAATTGACAATTGCACTTTCTCGATACTTGCCTTTTTCATATCTTCGAGGAAAGGAATCTTCCTTCGCCTACAGGCTTGCAGAATATAACTTTCTTTTGTTAATTTGTGACTCGACGAGCTCACATGATATGAATCACGTGTAGTATTTTGTGGACAAATTTCAATTAAATTATCCCCTGCATCCAAAGCCAACAATTTAAAGCATTTACGTAGGTAAATAAAAATTATCCAGTTCCACTTTTCACTCTTGCAAGAAATATAGATATTGTGAGAAACTTGGTTTCTAAACACGCATGCGTAGACTTTGTAATATTGCTGAAAATGAGCGAAATATAAAAACATCCAGTTCCTTCATGCTGTTGAAGGGTAAAATATAGCCACACCGCAAGCATAATTCACCGGAAGGAACAGCGAGCTGTCATCCGCTTCCTTCTTTCGGAAGATGTTGCAGGAGCTTAGGTTAAACGGAGGTTCAACACGATAAACGGGTGCAGTGAAACCTACAATCCGTACCAAACGACAACATCTATTGTTGCGGAAAGTTGTGTTGTTGTATGACAATGCAAAGTCACACACAGCCTTACAACCATTAACCATTTGAGTTTCGAAGTTCTGAACCTCCCTCCCTGAAGCCCGGATCTCACTAAGAACTTTCATCTCTTTGGACCCTCTCAAGATGCACTGCACTGACGTCGCTTTTATATGGAACAGGGCTTGCAATGCGCAGTTTATTAAAGGTTGGTGGCCCAGCCACAGAACACTTCTTGTCTCAGGAATACAGAAGCTTGTGGACTTTGGAATAAATATATGCGAAAGATAAGGGCTATATCAAGAAACAACGTCCTTTTTCAAACAATAGCTTTACTTTTCTAAAGTTCATACAGGGAATACAGATATGTTGTGACTTGCCCTCATATTTACAGTAATGTAAATATACATTGGCAGAGGACCATCGATTTGGGAAACTTATTGAGATTACTTTAAAGTCCAGTGAGTCTTACTTTTCCCTGAGTACCAGTTTCCACGGTACGCAGGGAAAAGATGATCAAAATGTCCATTTCGTGGTTTTTATATCTTCGGAATTTCGCTAAAACTTCCTTAACTCTATCAGCTTACAGCCCTTTTCCAAATGAATAATAATCACCATTTCGCTATGATTTGTCAGATGCAAATAATCTACCATCGTTATCACGTGTTTCTGCCAGGTGAAGTGCCTTGTTTGGGTGGCTTAAAGGTTGGAGAGAGGAGTGCTGGATCAAAAGTGCGAGATCCATCCGAAAATTAGCCGTCGTGTAGCCTTAGAATTTAGAATTGAACTTTAGTGTAAATAAACTAAATTAAAAAGATACCGATCCGCTGGCGCTTAAAACGCATTGTTAAATAAAACTTACTGTCACATAGTTATTGCAAGTAATTTCCATTACCTAATGTATCTATCTGGCGAGAGAATAAAGTCTTAAAATGCTCAACTAGCATTAGATGCTAATTAGCCATGAAGAACATTGGATAAAATGATTCTATATTCTTTTATGGTCAGCTTTCACTATCTTAATTAAACCAAGCTAAAGAAAAAAACCATTCAAATAATCTTTAATAGATGAGAGACACAACCATAAATATTTTCAGAAAAAACTTTCATTATGAGCTGAAGTTATTGGAGATCGATCGTTTTAACACTTAGCGTTAACTACGAAATCACAGTCGGATGAAAAAGGAATCGGCAACATTATTAAGCAAAATGTATAACTTTCTAGATAATTGGCAATAACAAACTTGGTCTAACGACTTCCATTTTGGCCGCCATTCCATTTTCATAACACTCTCTTCAGAAAAACAAAACGGCGATATTAAACCAACCATGATCCAGTGCCAAATATCAACTGGCCATTTATATCCTTGTGGCATTTATTTCTTTTGTTGCGCGCCGGCGAAGAAATGTCCCCACTGAATAATCGGCTATTGAACAAAAGAGCTTATAACGCGCCGTTGCTAGAGCTAAGTTGCGCTTCAAGCACTAATTGTTTCACGCAGATTTAGTGATAACGAGCTTGAATAAAAGTCCAAACGATCGAGAACTACGTCGTCGTATTTTCCGTCCGTTGCTCTTTGACCGAGCGTGAGGAAAAAAGAGGGAGAATAGGGGATATTTCAGAGCCCCCTTTTTATTGTAGTTGCCAATTTTACTGAAAACTTGATAAGACCGTGAAATGATATTGTATCTCGCATTTTTGCCGATATAAATTTGCTTTTTCCAATCGATTGGAGGCTTGGATGAAAGAAAAAGAAACATCGGAATTGTATCATTAATGCTGAAAATAATTCATGTGAGCTGATAGGAAGTATTATCCAACGTTTATATTAATGGTAATTATTTAATGGAAAGAAAATGCAGCAGATAAGAATAAAGAGAGATAAAAGTCATTAAAGGAAATAAGCAAGATTCAATTGTGAAAAAGCATTTGTTTAAGCAGATATTGAAGCAAACATCGTTGTTATATATTTTATTTTTCCTTTAGTTAATAAAAAATAAACTAATGATATATTTCAAGAATATATTTTGCTTCAGACAATCAGCATATAAATTAAACAATCAATAAACTTATTTGATTTACAGGGTGTTCCACAAATGTATGCATGTTTCGAATAACTATTACATTAATAGTAATAACATTTATCACAGTTTCGTAATTCACATTAATACATATAACAAACTGTCATTTGGCTAGTTCGTGTATATACACAGATGGCAAAATGTGCATATACACTTCTGGTTATACAAGGTTTCTTGAAAGTCGTTTACAAACTTTAAGGATACGGAGATATACACAAATAAGTTATTTTTGTAATACAATATGGATTTGGAACCGCAAAGGTGTGTGTGTGGGGAGGTGCTTTTTGTCAGTGAATTCAAAAAAGAAAAGAATACATCAAATAAAATGTACAAAACAGAATCGTGTATCGTTTCAGATGTCAAGTTCTTTGAACAATTACTTTAAGTACTCCAACGGAATGTTCTTGAGACTGCTTCCTTTTACCATTATCCCATCTGTCCTGATCTGTAAGACTTACGCTGATTTACATCACAGAAAGCAGGAAAAAATGTCTTTTGTGACTTTAATAAAGCTTTCATCCTAATTAAAAAGTTCCATAATATACCAGATAACTCTAATGTGAAGTTATCGCTACACGCAAACAAGTCAAACTTTCTATTTACGTCACACAATTGACCACAGGAAGGAATAAATTTTGACTTTTTGTCATTCCTTTCCACAGAAAATCTTGTTCCTTTTTGAACTAAAAATGGCGTGTGGTTTCTGATGAGTGAGCCATTTTAGTTCCTTTTCATTTTGAGTGATTTCTTAACAAATTGTTCTAAGTATTGGTAAACTTTTGGTTTTTCTATAGCTCTTGTTGTACTTTTAAAAAAAATTTCTGTTGAAGCAATTACTTTTTGCTGCTGCGTTTGCACGCAAAAACGTCTATTGTTTTCATTATTTTTCATTTTCTCATTGTTTTCTTTTAATTTAAATTTCTATTATTTCTATTTACGTTATATAGCGTAATCCATTTAGCATTACAAATTGGAAAACAATCAGTCACACAATTGAGTGTAGACTCTCTTTGACACATTATTAATAGATATTTAAATATAACGTTTCGAAGTCGCGTTAGTCTGTAGCTATAATAATCTCTTTGTAAAAAGTCTTGTCGGAGAATATTTTTATAATGGAAACATTTTAGTTTTTAATGTCTGATGCTTGCGTAAATATGATACAGATAAATACCGCATCTCTCGGAATCAGGAAACGCAGAATGAAATACGAGTCATTGAATAATAAAATAAAAATTCAAGTCTCAAGGCTTTATAAGTTCTTTCCTCTTCAGAAAATAGCATACTAGAGAATTTAAATGGATATAGTTTTATGTAAGAGAATCGATTTATGTTTAGAAGAAAGGTTAACAGTGAAAGCTCAGAAGGGAAGAGAGAACTACTAAAAAAATACAAAACTGTTTGAATAAAGAATTCATTGATTTTTTCGCAGTTGAAGGCAAAACCGTGAGAAAAGAAACAACAGCTTGGTCTTCAAAATTAGATGCATCAGAATGACTTGTTTCTCATGTAAATCACCATCCTTTGCAACATATTGCTGGAGGATTCAAACCATTTACTGGAAAATGCTTTCCGCTTTATTCTTCATTTCCATAATTCATTGTAATGAATGTGGTTCCGCAGTTAGTAAATTTTAAACGCTCGAATAGTTATTGCTTTTGAGGAGAAATACAAAGCTATTCAGGAATGCAGTATGTATAATGACTATGTTTCATATTCAAAAATATTTAATTCCGTATTTAAACTTGACAACAGCTCCAACTATAGTTTTAGTTTATTTTAGTTTTACTTTTATTTTCTATTGTGTGGCACCTTGAAGACATATAGCCAACCAATGAAAAAAAACATGTTTATGGAGTTCTTTCAATGTTTTTTTTTTCTTTCAGAAAGCTGAAGATTTTGTGATGAAAAATTTCAACTGGGTCTGTGGTGTGAGATATCAGTACAAGCTTCATACACTTTTATACTTGTTACTTACACTTAACTTGTTTCGTGTCTGCAAATATTTGTGATAGATATTTCACTCACTTCCTGATATATTCGAGGGCCGCGGTGGCCTAGTGGTAAGGTCCCGGGACCGGAGGGTCGCAGGTTCGAAACCCGATTCCACCGAAGAACCGCTGTGCATGGGGCCCGCTGCACGCCAAATCATACGTAGTGGCCAAATATCCTTCCGTTGTTGTGGCGCGGAAGTTTGGAGAGGGGGTGCCAGATCAGGTGTCGTCCTTGTCATCTGACTGTGGTTCAAAATGACGAGGTCCTTCCCAAAATAGCCCTCGTGTTGCTTCAAAACGGGACGTTAATATATAATCTAATCCTGATATATTCGAGTTTTGAACTTTTGCACACTTGTGTATTAGAGATGACAATAAACTATTTTAATATTTTCAGAAATTAAATATCGATTAATCCAGTCATTTATTCAATTTTGATTCCATGCAGGTTGCATCATCGGACAGCGAGCATGAAAAAAAACACTGCTTTCAAGATTCCATAATATTTACAATAAAGAATTGTAAAAAAAGACTGAAAGGTAGAAAATAATCAAAATAAAAAATTCTGCTTTTTTAGTAGTCTAAAAATGTGTTTTTAAAAACTGTTTTTGTTACTTTTATTGTTCCTGTTATTTGTTATGAAGTCCGGCTGAAAATGAAGCTTGTGCAGCTTCAGTCTGTGATGTTCAAATATCAAATTAATCCAAATCCAATTTACTTGTTCCCAATCCACTTTTTACTCATTTAATTTGGAATTTAAAAATTCAAGCTAAAAATATTAATTGTACCTCAGATAATGTACGTTTGTAATAATAGCGATTAAGTTAATGTTATGATAATTAAAGCGCTACTTTAAATAATTTACTGATATCATAATTTTTCTCAGTTTTCTGCTTCTGGATGCCTTAATATATCCAGATTTTCAGTAATTTATTTTTATATTAATTAAAGTATGTTTAATAATAACCTCGCTACATTTTTTCTGTTCTAATTTTTATCAAATGAAAATTTAAAATACCTTGTACTTTCATTATATAATTCTCTAATTTTTTTGTTTTACGTACTTAAACTAAAAAGTTACATTACTCATATTTTTCTTATTAAACACTTAAGAAACTGACATGAAAACCCTTTCATTTGGCAGAATACGTTAATACAATTACAGTATGATCCTAACCATCTATCAAGATAATTTAAAGCTCATTTTAAATAAAAATTTTAATACTGGCGAAGCTTTAGATTATTTAATAATGGATTTTACGGTTTTAAAAACAGTGATTTGTGGACCTGCAGTTTTCAAGAGCAGCAGATGAAGAAAGTGACATCGAAGTGTCTAAAACGAATTCCGCTTGAACCGAACAAGTTGTGTGCAATGTTTCACCCTCCACAATTCTGACGTGTATTTATTGTGAGCAAAAGAGGGACGCAGGTTCGAATTTCTCTACAGCCATTGAAATAACAGACGTAAAATGCGATCAGTTACAGCTGGGTTGAGAAAAACCTTGATGTTAGGTTATTGTGACTTTTAAAGAACGAATCTTTGCTTCCTGCAAGATAAATACCATCATGGATCACCTACGCATCAAGTCCTTTTTTATGAATGCATCGATTGTTTTGCCAAAGGAACCATTAGCCAAACTCCTATCATATGCTTAACGGTAAAAGGAGCATAATTTTATAAATTGGTGACTTCTCATCCTCCTACTTGATATTGCATCGAGAAAATGATTAGCACACCATAAGTATTTCGATGGAATTGAGAAATTCATACCATGGCTCTGCTATCATTTCTTCCAGCGTTCAATTTAGTTTTAGTTTTATTAACAACGCGATTCTAAGCAACAAGGCGGCTATTTTGAGACGAGCATCGTAATTTTGAACCATGACTGTTTAGGACCACACCTGAGACGTAACTCTCTCTCTCTCTAAACTTCCAAGCCACATAAACGGTGAAAAGTTTCTTCCACTGAGGTGGAATTATGTTAGGTTAAATGAGTGGGGCAAGTGGAAGAAATAAGACCAGGGGTTATCAAACACGCATTTATTAACACGGGACAAAAACATCAAGACAGTAATAAGAGCACATCACAGTTCGCCGACGGAACTTCGTGATCTGGAGAGAAGTTAGACTCGTAGCACGTACTTGGAGTCACGTGAGCATTGGATGCATCCGGGTATCAACAAATTATACATTCGTTGTATTTATTACTCGATTTTATTTAACTGGCTAATTTCATATTCAGGTTTTACACTTGTATTTAATTTTTCACTTACTTTTGATGTACTGGCGTTCCGAGATTTTCTACAGTTGCGTGTTCCCGCAGGCAATATAATATTTTAATATATTTAGAAGCAAAAATTAGATAACCTAAACAAAATTTAAATGAAACAAAAAGAAAGAAAAACGTAAAGACAAAAAACAGCAAATTTAGACAAAAACGATGACAATACATCTTTAAGCGCACGAAAGCAACAGCCTCAAGTGATTGCATCAACAGAAGGTTGAAACGATAATATTTAAAACACATAAAAATATATAAAAATGAATTTCGAAAGTAAAAAATGTTCAAAAAGGAAGAAGGAATCGAATGGTGAACCTTATCGATGGTGAGTGGTCTTCGATAAAGTTCACCATTCGATTCCTTATTCATTTCTTCCTTTTTGAACATTTTTTACTTTCGAAATTCATTTTTATATATTTTTATGTGTTTTAAATATTATCGTTTCAACCTTCTGTTGATGCAATCACTTGAGGCTGTTGCTTTCGTGCGCTTAAAGATGTATTGTCATCGTTTTTGTCTAAATTTGCTGTTTTTTGTCTTTACGTTTTTCTTTCTTTTTGTTTCATTTAAATTTTGTTTAGGTTATCTAATTTTTGCTTCTAAATATATTATAAATAGCTGCATTTGCGCCTTTATATATAATACTATGAATTTTTATTAATTTTTATTATTTAATTAATTTAATCAATTTATAAATTTGTTAATGTATTACTGTTAATATATTTAGTATTTAACTACACTGAATGGAGGAATGTGGATTAAATTGTGATTTCATACGAGAGATGTCATCTGATAGTGAATTTGAGAGAAAAAAGATTACAAGATTCCATAAGGTTTATAATAATGAATTATGAACCGTATTAGAAACTAGAAAATAATCAAATTAAAGAAATCCTTTTATAAACACGCTTTTATTATTGGGTTAAAATGTAGTAATTATATTTTATCAAAAATATAAAAGTCAAAACAAATTCATCGAAGTCAAAACAAATTCATTACAACTTTGAAAACCATTGTAAAAAATTAAACTGCAGTGGATATGAGAAGATAGAAAATTCCTAATCACCGTTAAAAATTAAAACTATATTCTAAATGTTTTTATACAAATTCCAATTTACTTAGAGTATATCTATCAGTGCTTCACGGTTTTAATATTTTGTTTTGGCCCCTCACATATTTGATAAAATGCGTTTTTTTACTATTTAGTGCTCTAATAAAAGCGTTTTTTAAAACTTTTTTTATTTATTTTGTGTTTTCTACTCGAAATTGTAGTTATCCTCTTTTGCACGCAAAACAGCTTCCACGGATCTATAAACAATAAACCCATTCTCCTTAGCTCCAGTAGAGATGTTTTAATTTTTAAACAGAGCACTTTCTCAGAATAAAATAAGAGCCTTAACTTCTCGTGACATTTCTCTGCAATTCCTCAAGCATAAATGTTTCCCAAACAGCGAATGTTTTCCTCATCTCACTTCCAGCCAAACACATTTCTTTAGCGTAAATCCATCTCTGACCAGACTCCCATACACAGACAGGCCTACACGCAAAAAATAAAATTCTGATACATGCTCTGAAAATTTCAAATGCACTTTGCAAACTAGTCATGTCTTGTTTACTGTAAATAAAAAGCAAAAACTGGAACAAAAGTGCGTAAGAATATGAAATCCCCAGAATTTCACCAGTTTTCTAACGGAACGATGCAGCCAAAAGAATATAGAGAGGAAAAACAACACAGTCCACTGGTGCCACCTAAATGGCGTAAGTCAGTCGCCGCCGAATCCCTTTTCTTCCATGCAAATCTTCTGGTAACTTCTAAATTTTTCAAACTAAGAATTGGTAATCCATATACCAGACGATAAAGGATAAAGATAAACATAATTTCACGGTTGTGGGCATAAAATGTTTCGAATTATAATGCAAAAATGTTTCTTAGAAGCAAAGACCCCGACAGCTTGACTTAAACTTTCTGAAACCCCATCTCCAATCGCGCCGAGGTATAAATATAAAAGCTAGCGTTGGTATTCCTATCTGGAGCATCTATAGCGGAAGAGATAAACTGAATAGAAGTTGGAGAAATTTGTCCATAAAAATGCATTCCGGATGGATGAGGGCCCAGAACTGTATAAGCAGTTGCGGCCCTCATTTTTCAAGATCCGGGTCCCGGGGGGCCCCTACTAAGGAAGGGCCTCGCAGGACCTCTAAAGCTCGGTCCGAAAATTATCTTTCCTAGTTTTTTGCTGATATAACACCGCATGATTCGTGTCAGGGGTCGATCAAAAATTTAAAGTGCAAACCATGCTCAATAGTTTTCAGTTTTAGTGAAGTAAAGCATTTCGCATTTCAGAATGAAAAATAATGATTTATCTAAAATCGCATGCAATGCAGAATTTACGTTTATCGCAAATTTTTATATTTTTTATTAATGCACAGAGAAGTATTTCATCGACGGGTAGTTTTATTAATTGGATCCACAGTCTAGAAATAAAAAAGAAATGCACAAATAAATATTTATACCTCGTTTCTTTTTTAAACCAGTTAATTTCCAAGTTTGCATGATTTTTGTATTCGCATAGCTAAAAATAAGGATATTTTTAAAAGTCTGTTCTAATTTGTTGGGCTGAAAAAATTTTCAATCCTTCCCAGAAATATATGAAGGATTTTTTTTATTTATTTACTTATTTTGTTGTTGTTAATCCTATTTGAATATGTTTAAAAATGAACATTAGGCTTAGTTCATTAAGAATATGATAGACCGTTTCTTTTTCAATTTTACATGGTAACAATGTACTTGATTTTTTTTAAATTTTTATATTAATATGTTCATGTTCCTAGATGAGAATAAACCAAGGAAACGAATATCACAGTACATAAATAATGTATAATTGAAAGTTAAAATTTGCACTTGTATAAATGTATATTCCCTTAAGCATATACTGGATAATTCTCTAGACTTCCCGGGGAAGTTCGATTCAAATTCTGGATAAGAAGAAGCTGAGCGGTCAGAGTAGTTCTCCGTTGGAAAAGACATCAAAATAAGTATTATAAATTTCAAAGTTCGTAAAAAATTTTAAATTCTATGATTAATTTTAAATAATTTTCTGACAATGTGTATGATAATGTATAGTACCATGTAAAATAGTTCTTTGTGCTTCTGTACTTCCTAAATAGTTTATCACATACTGAAAAAGAAATTTACAAGAAAATTTTATAGAGTATTTATTAAGCAATTAAATGACGACAAATCATCTCTCTGAGAAATACAATAATAATAAAACGACTTTAACTGAAAATATGAACAGTGGAACTTATTTAGGAAACCGAAATGTTTATCGAATATCCTACGCATAGTAAATAATCCTTTTCCAAGTAATTTGATGCTAAGAGTTAAAAGATGTCTATAATTCAAATTTTGACATAAGAAAAAATATTTATATTTAAAATGAAAAAAGTCTGATTTTATGTAGAATTACCGAATTTTTCCAGTAAATAATTGTGACGAAATTGACAATTTTAACTCAGTATGTTATCAGTTGGATCAGTTTTGAGTATGTTATTATTTCTATTTAACGAAACAAATACCGAATTGCCAAACTGTATTACTTTAGTTGGATGAATTCAGATTTAGTTGGATTTGCTAGAAGATACAAAAGTATATTTTGTGACAGACGTGATTATTTAAAACCATGGCTATGAAGAGGTCTCGGTTAGCCCCCTACTCTCCAAACTGCCACACCACACTAACAAAAGGACGCTTGATCGACGACCATACTAAACTTATAACAATCAAACATTCGTGGGCTACGGGCTGGGAAATCACGACTCACACAAGCGAGCCTCCGATTCCGAAACTGATACCTTAGCATTACTTCGATTTATCATCATCTAGAACATAACAGTACGTCTTTATTCTCAATTTTGCAGCCATTATGCTGTATAAAAGTGCACCCTTTCATTTTCGTGATGTAAAAGTTTTAATTCTTTTTTGACACTCAATTGAAAGCTAAATTTCTTTTGAATTGGCATTTCAAAACTCGCGTTCTTTCTAGACCTAGCAGAACAACTTTAAATTAGCAAAACGTTTTTGCAGCTGTCTACAATTTGACCACCTGTTTACAGATTTTAGCTTTAAAAATATGTGTATATTCGCATCTTACGATTAAAAATATATATTTGAAAGTATGTTTTCATCATTTTTTTTTCATTTTTATTGTGACATCTCTTTTATAAATAAAACTTTCTCTTCTTAGCTTATTTCAAACTACCCCCCCCCCCTTCATAGCAATGCCTATTTCTCAATTGTTTTAATATCTATATATATAATTCTCTTACGTGGCGACAAAAAACGGTCGAATTTCTTAATCGCCGTTTGGCAACAGCTCGCGAGTTTAGATTGTTGACAATCGAATTAGCGATTGATTTGATCTGGGACATCAAAATTTTTCAAAATGAGTTTAACTTGGGCAGTTTCGATAATTAATCGAAATCGTCAAGATAGGTCTAATGAAACTATTGAGGAATCTTTCATAATACGATCCAATCGCAAAGAACAAAATAGAATCAAGCATTTTTGTGTACAGAGCAAATTTGCCGACCTACAGGAATATAGTTGTGGGATTTTAGTGGGAGTCTGTTCTTTTATACATGTGGCGAAGCTTTTCTGATTAAAATATCAGTGAAAAAAAGAGCATGTTTAAAATTTTGGTGTAAAAAGAAAGAATTTTAGAAATAGTTAAAAATTTCCAAAAAAGGCTATTTCGTTAATTTTAAAAAGGTAAAAGTAAATATTTATTATGGTTTTAAATTTTGAATAGTGAAGCTTAACATGTTTAAAGCCATTTCCACGTAAAGCTGTGCTTTTTAGGCTAAAAGTTTGTGAAATGGGTTAAATAATCTTTCGTAACTCAAACTTTCTGAGGTTTTAACACATAAATAACTAGCCAGAGAGAAAAGTTATAACTCCCGTGGCTAAATAATTATTGCAGTGAGTGTGTATACATGTGACGAAGCTTTTCTGAGCAATAATTCATTGAGAAGAATGGAAATTTAGAAGTTTGTTGGAATAAAGTTAGGGCTAATGAAACTGTTAAAGAAATATTCAATTTTGTGTACCAAGAAGTTTTAAATGCTTGATTTCTGATTGATGTAAATAATTTTTATTTGTAAACATTTTATAATTATACATTTTAGCATTCTAATTTCTTTTAAACATTTACATATATATATATATATATGCTACTAGCAAATTTTAATTTTAGAAATTTGATGATTTAGTTTATTAGTAATTGCTGAAAAAATGTTAGAAGTTTATGCTATATCAGATAATTAAAATTTACTTTTAGTAATTAATGTATTTATAATTTCCTTCTACTAGCAGACAGTCATAACTGTACGGCGAGCGAGCGAAGCGAGCTGGGATCACGTAGTGATCCCAAAAGAATCACAACGTGATTCTTGGGGGTTGACGAGCGGAGCGAGTAGGGGGTGTAACCCCCTAGTATAATAATAAATATGTTTAAAGTTAACCCTCAAACGGAAGTATTTATTATACATTTTTGCTATTTATGCTGTTCTTTATATATTACAGTTCATTGAAAAACATTACCGAACAGGGTGCTTGTTAGGGACATTGCGTATGAAACGCATTCTTAAAAAATTCTTATAAGGATAATATTCCCCAACATCAAACTTAAAACATCAATATTCAACTAAAGATATATTGCACGTTGTTAAAAGTTCTCTGCAAAATGTTTTGAAAGCTTTACAAAATACAAAATAATTGTTTGCAAAATCTTATATGAGATAGATATATATGCAATTTCTTTTCTTTTACTCGTCACGGTGCCAATCAGATCGTTTTTTTCTTTTATCGCCAAAATTTATTTCATTTCCGAAAATTGATTTGAAAGGAGTATTAATCCGACCTAAAATGCAACTTAAATATAAATTGTAATGCAATATTTTTTTAAAAAACTGAATCCTCTTTCCATATAGATATATCAATATAAAAAGAATTTAAAATGACAGAAATTTGTTATTTATGTTAAATAGCATGCAAATTGGAGCTTTTCTTATTTTTCAAAAATCTAGTTTTTAAAAATAATTCACGTCCTTTGCCAAATATTATATTAGAATTATATTAGAAACTGTATACAAAACTGTAACAAAAGAATTCAGAAAATGTATATGCTTATCAGCATAAAGAAATTTTTCTTTTCGACTTACACTTAAATGCCTTTTTGAAAAGACATCTAAAAAAATAGAAAAGTAATATTCAGATAAAAAAACAACCCTTCAAAGAGTTTTTCTAAATTTTAATCAAAATAAATGGCATATAGGAAAAGCATTTAAAAATTGCTTATAAAGCAATAAGTACTTCGAGAACTTCTAAAGTATTGTAATTTTATGGCAATTCTATTCAGCACAAACATTTGAGGCAATATTTTTGACGAAATTCTATGTTCATTAATTTTCGATTTTACGTAAACTTTGAACATAAACTGTTTTTCCGGAAGTACTTCAAAAGAATTCATGAAAGTATTTGCGTGTTTCCCTTAAATGTGGATAAAAGCAAACTATTTAAGACATAATGTCTAAAATATTAGAACTTTACAGAGTAGTTCTACCTCAGGCATTTGAGATCTGAAATGCTTCTTATACGATAATCGAATACATTAACAATATGAGGATTCACACGGATCCAACTTTTGGAACAGAAAGCATGTGAAGCAGAAAATAAACTAAAAATAAGGATGAAAATGCGGAGCATCAAGGCATCTGCTTTATTTCTGGTCGTTATTTACATTTTTAGAAACAGTAATGAGTATAGCACAAATGTATTAAATACTTTATTACGTTGAAATGTACGATCTGATTGAAATTTTCAATTTTCATTAGATTAATAGATATTTTAGCCCCAGAAAGGCCATTTTAGAAAGTACATCCTAATTTTGAAACCTAGTTCAAAAACCCATATTCTAGAATGAATGATTCAAATAATTACAAAGAATTTCAAAGAATACTGTTACGTTTTGGTAACTAAGTAGTATTTGAAAACTAGAAGCAACGTAAATTAGATGGTAGAAGATGGTAAGAAATAAATAAATTATTAGAAAAATATTAATTTTTCATTTGTTTTTAAAATTGCAACCGAGTTTTAAAATATTCGATACATCGCAGCAAGAACAAAGACTGAAGAGTGGTTGAGCAGTTAAAAGTTGTTTCTCGATACATGAATCCTTTCTACACATTATTAATTTCGTCAAGCATTCTGTCTTATAATTATAACCTGTTATACATTTTTCTTTTTTTTATCTAGTACTCAAGATGAATTTAGTCATAAATTTTACAGTAATTTATATAAAATTTACAGTAATTTTACATAAATTTTACAGTAATTTTACATAAATTTATATTTATCCACTTACGGATATAAATCTATAGAACATCTTATATAAATATATAGAACATCTTACTCGTTTGAATTGCATGTGAAACTATATAGAGAATTTCTAGAAGGACTAATTATCAATAAAAATAATGTTTTAAAAAACACATGCTTTTGTTAGTGCAGTAAAAAGTTAGATAACCTTTATGCTCTAAGAAAGTGCGTTTTATTTAAAAATGATTTTATTTTCTACTTTTTAAATTATTATTAGCATTATTATAGAATCTTATAATCAATTTTCCTCAAATGCATTACAAGATTTCGCCCCTCATTTGGAAATGGGATTAAATTCAAATCTATCGAGAATTAAGTCCTGGATTATTTATTTGTTGCATTGCATTGCCATCAAGAACACAAAACTCACCAAATACTCTAGAACATCAAGAAGATAGCAAAAATTTGGATAATTAACATTCTATCTTTACAAATTAAATAAATGATTGTCAAAAGTCATCGAATGACGCACTATTTATTGTACCAGTCTAGAGATTCCGGAAAATACGCGAGTGACACAACTTTAAATATTCTTTTCAATTTAAAGATTCATCGTTAAATCAAAAGCCAGGTGATTAATTTAACATCTCATCGTTTAATTAATTCCACTCCAACCCGGTGTTAAACGTAACATTTAACCCCATTTCAACGTCTGCGAATGGAAGTTCACTCGCAATGCGCCATGATCTTCGATGACGGTAATTTTACCATTTTCAGATGGTGGTGCTAATTATGATTCGTGTAATAAATGACAGCCAGTGAGAAATCGGACAGAACGCTGCGTCGCATCTAATAGTTCGTTTCCAAGGCATTCATCACATTTAAACGTGCTCCGATTCATATTATTAACCGCACTTGGCTCCGTACTAAATTATAGAGTTCGAAGTCAGTGCAATAGGGTGGACGCTATGCAGAAGCAAGGGAAGAAAATGGTTATTTTTTGAAGTCTGAGGAATGCTTGTGTTCCTTCATAAAATGTCCATGCAATTATTTGCAACGAAGATTTTAATATTTATTGCTCTCATTGAAAAATCTTAAGTGTGTTCCTCAGGTTAAGATTTAACCCCTTCAGTCGGAATTAAGAAATAATGTTTTTTCCTTTGGTGTACTGTGTTCTACTGCAAAGGGTATGTCAAAAATGAAATTTCAAGCTTTCAGTTGAAAAATTAAAAAAGTCATCCCATGTCCGGCATCCGGAAAATACCGGATATTTCAACTGAAAAAAGAGGAAGAATCACACAAATTTCACTTTAAAATGGTAGTCGAAGGATAATAAAATATTGCAGAAACCTTTTAAATGGTAGAAAAAGGATTAAAAAGAAGAAATTACTTGAAAAACAAAATTCACCACAGAGCTCCATTTTGGGAACGATGATTTTCTCGAGTTGTTTTGGGAAAGCTAAAATAAGGAAATGATTCCATGCCCGAAACAAAACATTCTTTCCCCGATTATATTAATAAGAAAGCCAAGAATCAAATTAAAAACCTAATAGTAGTAGTAAAAACTAATAGAAACTATACAATTAAAAATATAGTTTCATCAATTATTGAATTAATAGGAGCAGTTCAAAGTTGATATCCGGTATGCCGGACACCAGGTCTTAAGGGTAGGTTTTAATGATAGTATGAATTCAGCAGGTCTTTTCACTGTAAAAGTAAGTTCATTTGGGCTTACAACGGTTTAAAAGGACTAATGAATCACTTAAAATTCTCCGATTGTAAAAAAAATGGTTATTATAGCGAGTCATATTAAAGTTTTCATTATCCCAAGTATAGATAAAGTACCTTGTATTCACTTGATAAATTCTTTTGCGATTTATTAAATGTTTTTATTTAGCGTCACTTCGTTTAAGGTTTGCATATTTCATGTTTGTCACGTCTGAATTTTGCGATCGATTTTTCACTGCTTTCCTATTGTACTAGAATTCTAAAATCAAGTATTGTTGAATGATCCTAGTGACGATATAATACTTTAATACACTCTGAACTTAATTATCAGTTAATCGATTAATATTAATTAAATTTTCATTCGATTTGAGAGGCGCCATCTGGTAGGGAATGTTTAAAAATATTTAGTACAGCATAATATTTCTAATAAAGAGATGTGTATTTAAAAGTAATGGAGTAAAAAATCACTTCTTTATGAGTGTACAGAAAAATTAGAAAATAATATCTTTATCAAAAATTTGAACTGAAAAATTCAAATTGTAAAAGCGGGAGGCATTGAAAACTGTACTATGTGGAAATTGGCCGAGAATGAATACCATATAAAAATTTCTTAACATTCATTAAAAATTAAAAACAAATTGTACAACTCATTAAAGTTCCAGTTTATTTAGACCTTAATCAGGGCCTCACACTTATTTTGATCTCCATATTTTTGACAAAACAATATTTTCTATTCTTATTTTGACCTCTGTATTTTCAGAAAAAAAATTCTGTGTTTGTTCTGATGTCTACATTTTTTATAAAAATTTATTTTCTGCTTTTTTACACTAATAGAAGCATGTTTTAATAAACTTGTTTACTTTAATTTTACTTGTATCAGTTTTCTTCTTTTCCACTACTTTGTTTTAAATATGGCTTCTCTAAGTTAGATAATTATTTGCAAGCATTTAAATTTGACTGGATGAAAGTTTATTACCGTCTGAAATTGCCTTGAGTGCGATGTATTGGGCAACTGCGGGCATTCAGTTTGTATTTTTTTTCATATACTTAAAAATGTAAATTTTGTTCCTTTTGATTTTAAAAGAAAACGTATTGGGGCAACTGCGGGCATTCAGTTCATATTTTTTTCATATACTTATAAATGTAAATTTTGTTCCTTTTGATTTTAAAAGAAAACGTATTGGGGCAACTGCGGGCATTCAGTTCATATTTTTTTCATATACTTATAAATGTAAATTTTGTTCCTTTTGATTTTAAAAGAAAACGTATTTTTTACAATAAAATTTACTAGGGGCACGTTGTTACACTGTAACGAGTGGCCCCAACAAAATTGTAACAAGTTGCCCCATGTGATGATATTTTATATCTTGCTACGTGTGAGTGGTATATTACACTTGCACAGATCTTTTAAATATAACACCAATTGCCAGAAATCTATGCTTTCTTGTGGTGTAGACGTTAAACAGATACCGTCAAATGTTCCGTCGCAAATAAAAAATTAAAATTGTAGAGGGACGAGACTCATGTTTATATGGAATGCCTCTGTTGAAGAATTAATTAAATTTCAGGAACCATTTTATATTAGATGGCTAAATTCCACGACACAGTACATTGAAAGGTACAAGACGCAAGACAGAAAACAACAACACAAGTACACAGAAGAAGAAGCGAGAGAGGCGTCATGCGAAAAACCCGGATGGCTCTAGTAGCGCCATCTACCATAAAAAAGGAGAAGGCAGCGAATTGTAACCGCTACAAAATTTAAAATGAAAATTACTATCAGGCACAAAATCAACATTATCAAAAGAATTCTCTCTGATGTTAGCTACAGGCACTCCAGTGTTCGGTGGGGAAGACATACGAATGAGGGCTACCATCTGACGTGATAAAAGTGAGGTTCTACAGGTGGTTATTTTAAAATTCCAATATAACAACTTGCCCCGTGTGACAACTAACCGCGGTCTCACCTACGCCTATTTGAGTTTTGAACTGTAATTGAAGCTAAAATATTAACACGCACTATAATTGGATGAACTATTTTAATATCTTACGCAAAAGGCGAAATAAAATGTTCAACTATCCACACTGACGCAAGCAAAACAGATGACGATTTTAATGCCAGAAATTAATGTATAAATTATGACTTTTGATTATTTCTTTCTTTCCTGGTGTAGATTAATGCTATTCATGACGTAAATCGTCTCCATATTTTTTTCATATGACTTCTAACTTAATTTATTCAATAATAGAAAAACAAAAATTTAAATTAAAAAGAGCAAAATATATAGGAGAAACATAAAAAGTAAACAATAATGATAATGATCACAATACACCTTTTTGCGCGCCTAACGCAGCAGCATCAAGTGATTGCATCAGCAAAATTTTCCTAAAATTAACCAACAAATCACCATAGTATCAAACAACAACAAAATTCTCTAATAATTAAAATGATTAAAAACACATAAAAGAAAAAACAGAAAGTATAAAATACAATCAGAATGGAATAAATAGAAGAGAACTAAAATGGCGAACTTCTTCAGAAAGCCACTCGCCATCGGTGTTCTAATATGGACAAATTTTCTATAGAAGGAATGACCAATAGTCAAAATTTATTCCTTCTGGGCCCTGAATCTGTCCATTTTCTGAAGAAGTTCGCCATTCTAGTTATCTTCCATTTATTCCATTCTGATTGTATTTTTTACTTTCTGTTTTTTTCTTTTATGTGTTTTTAATCATTTTAATTATTAGAGAATTTTTTTGTTATTTAATACTGTAGTGATTTGTTGGCTAATTTTAGGCAAATTTTGCTGATGCAATCACATGATGCTGTTGCGTTGGGCGTTCAATAAGGTGTATTGTGATCATTTTCATTATTGTTTGCTTCTTCTGTTCCTCCTATATATTTTTCTTCTTTTAATTTATTATTTTGTTTTCCTATTATTTGCTTTTGTATTTTATCAGAAGTTGCTGCATATGCGTCATTCTGTATAATACAAAAGAGTTTTAATTAATTTTAATTTTAATTAATATTTAATTTTGAATATATTTTTTTGTTAAATTTTATCAGTTGTATCTATTAGTTTATATAATTTGTTTTCAAAACAAAAAGATTTTGATTGCATAAAACCATTCCTTAACATTTAAACTAATCATCCATGAAAAATCGAATGTATGTCTTGATAATGTGACTAGCTGTCCAAATTTATTAGATTGGAAATAAGTCTGATGAAAATTAACATCCATAACAGCAGCAACAAGTCTACCACATGCGATGAATATATACATGCATAATCTATATACCTTTTATTTACATTTCATATTGTTGCAAAAATCGTCGAGAGAATACGTGCGTGCAGTTCAACAAGCAGGATAATAAAAAATAAGTGACAAGTAACACAGGTAACAAAACTAAGCAGCACTTTTATAAATCAATAATTCAAACAAACAGCAGACCACTAATAAATATCAGTCACAGCACTTTCAATAGTGCTCAATGTCTATCAGTTCACCAGCTTGCACTGCTGACCCAACTTCAACTGACTGGTCGTTTAACGTAACTTGGTATTTATGCTTTTTCGAACAGCATGTGACGTCACATGGAAGTCTCTCGAAGGTTCACCATATTTCCGCTCCTAGTAGAGATAGGACCTTAATAGGCATTTTCTGGAAACTTCGTTTTGTCGCCAAAATGGGCACATTTTTAACCAAAATGGTCACCAAGGTCGGTTTCATTGGCTTGGCTTTCGGTACCCAGCTAAAAAAAATCTGCAAAAAATCTGCAGAAAAAAAATACGCGCGCGCGCGTTCCAAATACCTCTCTCTCTGCAGATTTTTCTACAGTCAAGGTTTAATTATTAATTTCAATTATTAATTTAATTTATGAATCAACTTACTTAAACGGTGTAGAATGTGACGAAACTTCAAGCTCCTGTCTGGGATTCGAACCCGCGATCCTAGAAGCAGGAGCGATAGGCAGGCGCCTTAGCCCACAGGGCCACGTCGGCATACGCGAGGTGGAGATAAATTAATCTATTTAAGTTATACCTCACCATGGCTCTCGAGGCGCCATCTAGTGCTGTAAAAATCAACCAAGGTCAGAATACTTGTTTCAAAGGTCGTAGAGATGTGTAACAGATTAGATTAGTAATATTTTTGTTCAATAATATGGATTCTCAGTTTCAATAAATTCGTTTTCACCTTCCATATTTCTGGGAAGCCTTCTCTCCATCCAAAGGGCGCAAGCTCCACTTTTCCTTTCTTTTTCGAGGAAAATAGCTAGTCAGAAAGACAGTTGGAAAACTAATTGGAAATTAATTAAATTATGGGGTAAAAGTTTAAAATGGTAAAACCTCAAATATTTAATTTAAAGATTAATTTAGAATTCATTTTTTCAGTGGCATATTTAAAAAATTTAGTCCTAAGACATTTTTCCATTGGGAAATTTTTTGAAACTCCTGTCTGCTGTAGAATTAAACAATAATGATAATTACATTCTAATTTTGTTTTATATCCATTGGAAAATAGAGCTGCAATATTAGAGAATATGGTGCAAAATATGTATTTAGAGAAATGCAGATATTATGAAATTGCAGTTAAATCTTCAAAAAATCAACAGATATTGGTCGAGTTTAATGATTTTGTGAAAATATGCTAAATAACTGCAAATTGAATTAAAGACAAAATACAAAGTCTTACAAAATATACAGGATATTTTAAGAAAAAAATAAAAATAATTTTTTTTGCAGATTTTATGCAGATTAAATTGACGAAAAAATGCAGATTTTTTGTTGTCTTACAAAATTATATTTAGAGAAAAATATAATAAGATTATTTAAAAAAGAATATTTAGAGAAAAATATAATAAGATTTTTTTTTTGCAGAATTTCTGAAGATTAAATTGATAGAGATTTTTTCTGTCTTCAAAAAATCTGCAGAATATTTAGAGAAAAATATCATAAGAAATTTTTCTGCAGATTTTCTGCAAATTAATTTGAAGAAAAAATGCAGATTTTTTTTGTCTTCAAAAAATCTGCAGAATATTTAGAGAAAAATATAAGAAGAAAATTTTCTGCAGATTTTCTGCAGATTAATTTGAAGAAAAAGTGCAGATTTTTTCTGTCTTCAAAAAATCTGCAGAAATCTTTAAGAAATCTTCAAAAAAAGAGATTTTCTGCAGATTTTCTGCAGATTTTTTTTAGCTGGGTACAACTCCCTTTCCAGCCATAAGATAAGCAGGTCAGGAAACAGCTTTAAAGTTTCGTAACAATATCCGAAATCTATGTCTTGCTGTTCGAGATACCTTACTTTTTTTTGTTCTTCTGTTGTCGACTCACTCACGAAACCTTGCACGTCGGTTACATATTTTCACCGTTCTATAACTTATAATCACACAAATAGTAACATTTTACCTTTCTTTCAGTGAAAGTATAAATAGATGATAGCGATATTTTACCATTCTATAACTGATGGCAGGGATTTATCATCATTACACATACAATTTGTGTCATCTTCACTTGCTAATTGGCGAAACAACACACGCATTGATAATATCTGATTATTTACAATGTACTGCTGTGTTACTTAAGGTATCCGAACACGTTCGAAAGTCGATTTTCGACCAAAATTCCATTTTTTTAAATTTTTGATGTTTTCGATAGTTCATTCATTTACCTTTCTAAAACATATTTACTTTTGTCGGTACGTTAAGTAGAAGGTGAGATATTAATTGTTTTATAACAAGCCGAAAACCGGAAGTGGGCGTTTAATTAGCCGAAAGTTGTCATTTAAAGGGACAGAAACCTGTCAAAAATTCTTTTAAACTCCTTTTTTGCAAGCTAATATGATGTTAGTATATTTTTAGGAATTTTTTTTAAAGTTTAGATACATAATTTGAGCACGTGGAAAAAATTAAAATTTGATTTTTCTCAAAATTAGATTTTATGCATATTTTTCAAACTTCAAACATGATAACTCAAGATATTATCGTTCGATTGTTCTGAAATTATGTGAACACTTTCTTCAAATGTTTCTCTAGTGAATTTACTAGAATAATGTATATTGTAACAATACTTTTTAAATTATGGTCTTTTATTTGAAAAATGACATAGAAAATTTGCTGAAAATCTTATAATGATTGTTCAATTAGCTCTAAAATTTTTATTTATCCAAAGAATGTTAAGATTCTAGTACAAGCACTAGTCCATGGTATGTAGTTTATTTTAGTATTAGTTTTATTTGAATTATTACAAAAGTTTGACCTGTAGCATGTTTGAAGTTTTGGGAAATTTCCTCTAAAAAGCAGCAGAAATTAAAGAATTTTGTAAATTTATAATAATTTATACTCAAAAATCATACGCTAATATTAATCTTTATTAAATTCGAATCTAAAAAACATATTTTGGTGTTTCTATTTCACAATTTAAGAAAAAAGTGCTCCGAACGTGTTCGGATACCTTAAATGAATTTCGAAGAAGTCGGAATGAAAAATTAATCCAAACAATTAACAAGACCAGTTTGTCTATATTAAAAACTCTCCTGTGTGCATTTCTCTACATAATTTTAAAAGAGCAAGACTAATAAACGAAAAAATCTCTAATAATCTGCCATTTTAAAAACTGGTTTCAGAGAGTAAAAAATAATTTATATTTTTAGCATGATAAATTTGCATTAAGATTTTTTTTCCGTTTCTCCTTCTTTACGCCTCTTTCTAAGTTTATTTCTTCTGTTAAAACCCAAGTACCTTAGAAATTCAAAACATTTATTTTTATATTTTCGTTAATTAGAAGCAAAGAGAGTGTTGCTCAAATATCACTCGGCTTAATTAAAGAGAGCCGGAAGTCGCAAATTTAAACGCGTTCTTCTCAAGAAAAACTTTTTCATTTAGTTTTAGAACTCTGAGGGCTTCGGAAGGAGAAAAGGGAATTCAAGAAACTTTTGTTTTAACTTATTCTTGCATACATCACTCGTTAGTAATAATTACTGTGAACAATTCGATGAATTTAAAGAGTTGGAAGGAGATATGTATGTTATGATTTGATTTTAACCATCTGATTCCTAAGGCCATTGAAATAAAGGGACCTCAAAATACTGGAACGTCCGAGCTCCTCTATCAAAGATAAGGGAATTTCGCTTTCCCCCTCAAGAACCACAATGACAGCTGGCGTTGTCCGAATTGTAATAAAACTCCCCTCTTCCCCAAACACATCTGGGCGAGCCACTCTAACGAAGAAAGCATGCACAGCGGGTGTAAAATCAATAACACTTTACGAAAGGGGGTGGAAATTTCAGAGTGACATTCGGACGGCTATCGACTTTTGCTTAAAGGGATGTATGGGACGGTCCTGTATCGATAGAGTTAAAGTTTGGTTTAGTTTAATTTAGTTATATTAACGCCCCGCTCTGAAGAAACATGAGTTGATTTGGGACGGACCTCGTAATTTTGAACCTCGGTTGGACGACGAGGACGACACCTGAGCCGGCACCCACTCTCCAAACTTCCGCACCATACCAGCTAGAGGACGTTTCAACCCCTACATAAGATTTAACGTGCAACAGGCCGATCTTCAGTGACGGATATACGACGGATCTTAAGTGGAATCGGGTTTCGAATCTGGAACCCTCGGGCCCCGAAGTCGAGTCCTTACCACCAGGCCCCCTCGGCCCTTCATTCGAAATACATTAATGCATAAAAATACGCCATGTTTGTTTGCCTACGCTGCATAATTTATTTTCCAGAAAATTATGTGTAAATAAGTATTTACCTATATAATTAAGTAAAATGAACGCCGAGAAAATAATTATAATATGCTTTCAATTATGTTTTTAATTATAATTTATCTATTAAAAGCATTAATTGTTAGGTCAATGTTTTTCTAAAATAATTTCTTTATTCAATTAAAAAATTTAGGAAGTAAATAATTTTATTTATTAAGAATTGAATTATTCCAAGCAGTGGCGGCTAGTCAACTCAGAAACAAGCAGTGCTGCAAAGGTTTTATAGAACTAAGTTGTAGGAAATTTAGTGCTGAACATTTTAGTATATAATGATGGTATACTAAAAATTGATAGTTTTTGAGTTATAAGCAAAAACCTGGAGAAAAAATTATCTATGTTTTTTGGCTATAACTAAAATTTCAACAAATGTTATTCCTCAGATTCGTAATCAGCACCCGAAAAAACATACAGAAGCAAAAAATTACAACTCCTCCGGAACTGGATTTAATTATTATCGATTTATTTTATTGACGACTGAACTACTGAGAAAAAGCAACAAAGAGCTATGAGGAAAAAATACAGCTCAAATGAATGCAATTTCAAGCGGAGAAAGGGTTTCTTTTCTCCCGCTTTGCGTTATTATCGGATCCGTAGGTGGGGCAAAATTGATGCAGCTCTGGTCTGTCTCTCTCTTAATTCTTGATTGATTTTCCGTCTGCTTTTTGCATTTTTTATTACTTTTTGCCATTTTCGTTGATCACTGAATTCTCAAGGTGGAAAAGTTAGTCAATTAGAATAAAAATTAAAATACAATCTTTTAAAATGATTTCAGTGGGGGGACTGCTGCTCTTATGGACGAGTCGCCACTGGTTCCAGGTAATTGAAAAGACCAAAAACTATAGTGTTTCAAATATGAACCACATAGAAATGCAGGCATAAGAGATAAATATAATTTAAGTGCAATCTAGGCAATTTAAATGAATGAGAATTTGTTGTAAAATCTATATTCCGCCATCGTAATGGTTTTATTATAGGACAGTTTCAAATTGAGAAACTTTATCTCTGTTAAACAGAATTTTGTATTTCAAAGGAAACGCAGGCATTCTTTTTGCATAATATCGAACATAGCATGAAATAAATGTGTGAGATCCTCACTGAACAAGCATACCAATTTATCATCTACTACCTTTGAATTTATCTAATGATCAATATAAATTGAAATCAACAAACTATCATTAATGATGATGACCATTGAGGTATTGTTAAAATTGCAAACCATTCTTCTTACCCTAACTTCTAACAATACGCTTTATATTACTTCTTTCAGAGCAAAATCTCTTCCACATTTTTTTATTAATTCAATGTATTTTTATTGCTTCAATATCGAGGCAAATCTACGGCCTCGGTGAGCATTCACAAATTTAAATAGTTTCATTAACGTTCTTCAATCATTTTAACGATATATTTTGCAAACACGGATAATTTCTGAAAATTACAAAACATTCTCTTCTTATCCTAATCACGTATACGATCTTCTTCTCCTCTTTTTCGAACAATATTTCTTATTTTACTTTTCCTTTTTATCAATTGATTGTAATTTCATTGCTTTACTACTACAAGTCAGCACTACGACAGCAATGCACACGCTAAAACTTAAATCCATACATTTTCCTTCATTAATCACTTAGGAGATTTAATTGCGAACATTGATATATTTTCATAACTAAAGAACGCTATTCTCACCCTAACTACAAAAATGCTATTTATTTTTCCTTTTCAAGAGAAATTTCATAATTTACTCCTTTCTACCGATTCATTGTAATTTCATTGCCTTCTACTGAGCCACCAGTACAACAATAATGCGTACAATAACATTTAAATCAATATATCATTTATTAATCACTTTTACGATTTATTTTACTACCAAAGACATACTTTCAGAACTGCAAAACACCCTGCTTATCTTAACTACAAAAAAATGTAATTTTGTCTTACTATCTAAAGCAAAATTTCTTACTTTTTTAATCAATTCATTGTTATATCATTGTTTTACTGCTGAGCCACCATTACGACAAAATTGTATACGCCAAAATTTAAATCAATAAATTATCATTTGTTAATAAATTGTACGATTTATTTTAAGAACACAAATATACTCTGCAGAACTGCAAAACATTCTCTTTGTTACCCTAACTACAAAATCGCATCTTTTTCACTGTCTAGAGAAAGTTTTTTTTACTTTACATCCTTTTATCAATTCATTCGTTGCTTTACTACTTATCCACCACTACGACAGTGATACATACATTAAAATTCTGATCACTTCCACGATTTATTTTGCTAACTAAGATATATTCTCGAAACTACAAAACATTATTCTCATCCTAATTGCAAGAAACATGCTTCATCTTTTCTGAAGCAAAATTTCTTAATTTACTTCTTATTATCAATTCATTGTAACTCCACTGCTTTACTACTGAGCTACCACTATCGCAATAAGGCGTACACAAAAATTTAAATCAATAAATTATCATTTTTTAATCGCCTTCATGATAATTTTTGTCAACGAAGATATATTTTCCTAACTACAAATCCTTCTTCTTTTTACCTTATCTACAAAAATACGCCATTACTTTACTACTGATCCACCACTACTACAATAATGCATACACTAAAATTTAAATCAATAAA
>BGPR01000030.1:311830-331078 GCA_013235015.1 Araneus ventricosus | reverse complement strand
GGATGGCACAGATAGTTCTCTAGAAGCACAACATCTCAAATTACAGCTATGGGACTCCACATGAGGATGGCACAGATAGTTCTCGAGTGGCACATAGAAGCAATAGTTCGTGTATTGTACACACAGTATTGTTATTACACACAGAATATTATACAGTATTGTAATATTTTATATTATTGTCAATATTGTTTAATATTACAGAATATCTTTGTGGTTTGAGGTGTTTTGGTGTGAGAGCAAACACTTTTGTTTCTAATTAAAAACTCCCCATACATGAACGCATTTTTCTCTTTTTTTCCAGAGTTCTGTGGAGGAAGTTGGGACATCTATATATTTAAAATAATTGGGAGAACCGAGGAAAGAGCCCTCTAGCCTATACCACGGGACCGCTTTCGCCAATTTTTATTTCATATGAAAGGTTTTTGTTGTTATTTCTACAAATAATACACCTAGACGTAGATTTTCATGGCAGGACACTTATTATCATGTAGAAAAGACGAAAAAAGAAATACAAGTACGCAACATTTTAAAAGTATGACCATGCACACAGCTCAAATTATGGTGGTCATCTCGAAGAAAGATGAGGTAGGAAGAAGCGGTAAGCGCGGAGTCACACAATTATTCGCACGTGTGAAAAAATAGTTCGCTCGCCTGAACCCTAACACTTATTTTCCCTCGTCTGTCCCCATCATCATTCATTTTCATAAGAATTCTCAAAAACACTACTTCACTACACATTATCTATGGGAGAAGATCTCGACGGAGTCCCCCAGACAAAACCATAGTACTGATTTTACCAATTTTGATTTCATATGAAGACTCATGATCCTCATATGTATCATCAATGGCCGCTTGTCGCCCAACACCCTTCATTTTGGAGATAAATATCAAAACAAAACTTCACTGCACATTCTCTGAGAGGGTAGGGGACCTTGACAGAGTCTCCCAATCCAAAACACAGCCCATTTTTACTTCATATGAAAGCTAATGACCCTAGATACGCCATCAATAGCCGCATGTTCTTCACTGACCTCCGTTTACGAGAAATATCGCAAAATAAAACTTTGACAATGTCCCCAGCTTCAAAAACTGGAGCAATTTCGCAACTTTACAACTATAGCTACTGGCTCTAAATATTATGGGTGGGTAGTTGATTAATATTTATTTTAGTGAAGAGATTATTATAAGAAAATTCTGCATGGTATGGTTATTGCAAATCTTGAATTGAAGCAAGTTCTCCTTCCAATTTGTTGTAAAAGAACAGAAACAGAGATTTGGCCCATCCCCCAAATTGCGTTCCTCCTTGTGAGATAATGCATCCTCGAAATAAAAATATTAAAATGAGATGTAAATGCATCTCGCAGGTCTGCTACAATTTATAAAATGGAGCGGATATATAACTGATAGATAAGGGAGGGAATAATCACCCCTCTCCCCCCAACCCCGCACTTCTGGGCTCAACCCCGGAAGTGACAATGGCAAGCACGTGCGGGCTGCCCCCTCGACTTCAGTTCGTGATCAGGAGCGCCAATGAGAACACCAGTGAAAAAAGTAAAAGAACAAACTAGAGAGATCTCCTTTTGCATCAGTATAGCTTTCAAATCTCGTATTTTACTTTATTTTTCCTTTTTATATTTCTTCTTCGGAATTGTCACAATGGCCAAGTGACAAGTTTTATTTTTCCAGAGAAGAAAGGAAAGCGGCTTAAAGAAAAGAGGCGCTCGTATAAGCAAAGTTTCTTATTTTGGAAAGAGCCTTACTTTGCTTCTTATATTAGATAAGTAAGACGCCGCGGCACATGGATAGACGGCTTGAAACGCCTTTTGTGAAGGCCCAAAGAGTTGCAGAATCAAATTTGTCAACAATAATCCCCGTGATTTAGAGAATCGGGGATTGGGATTTTTTCAGAATGCAGAAATAAAATGCACATAGTTCTGCCAGCAGGTGTAAACATTGACCATGGATCTTTCTTTAAAAGGGGGCGGAAGTGGTATCGAGTGATTTGTAAACATTTGTGTTCCTTTAGGAAAGAATGTATCTTAGTTATTATAAGTTTCCATTTGTAAGACTTCGTGTAAAATTGCTTATGCTTTTAGACCAGCGAAGCTGAAAGGAAAGGTTCAAACATATGGAATGTTAAAAATTAAATTTGGAATAAAAATAGTTTACATAAGTAAAATTATTTATTATGCTCTTTAAAAACTTAGTAAATTTTGGCCTATAAAATAATGAATTCATGAAAACAGAGAAAGGTATTTAATATAATTCTGTAAAAAATAGCGAAACAAAATATTTACTTATTATACACGCACTATTCTCTAAAAGTAGCAATTCTTTTAAATCTGTGAAATCTCAACATCAGTCAAATTTACTTTCTATGAAACCATCTATTTAAGAATTATTTTTTGGGGTAGGTGGTGGTCTTATAAATACATATTTTCTGATAATAAAGATACAGGGTGTCCAACAAAGGACTCCCTGATTTTAAAATTAAATAACTCGGAAACGGAGATAGATAGAAGAATGAAACCAATGGTATGTGTATTTTGAAAGCCATAAAAATCTGATACAGATGTTTGAGAATTAGTTACAAATGTTGCCAGCAGGTGGCGCTGTACGCTGTAGTCGTAGCACGGAGTCAGAAAAAAAGCTATAAACAGTCTTTTGCGAGCAATCGTTGTAATCACAACACAATCGATTCAAAATGGGCACAGAGATGGCGCATACCGAGAATGAAATGTTCAGCCACCCTCTGTAGTGTGTCAACGGAAACGGTGGCAGCGAACGGTAACTAAATTTGAAACTTTCCAGAATAGAGTAATTGAGTTGAACATTTCCACATTTACTGGAACAGACATTGATTGGCCTCCATAACACCCGATCTCACTCCATGCGATTACTTCTTGTGGGGCACAGGGTGACATACTGCTTTCCGGACAATCCTGCAACACTGCATGAGCTTGAAGAGTTGATCTGTGGTGGACGTGCCTGCATTTCCTATGACACACTATAGAGGGTGGCTGAAAATTTCATTATTGGTATGCGCCATATCTGTGCTGCGAAAGGTGCAGATTTTGAATCGATTGTGATGGTATTGCAACGAATGCTTTCAAAGAACTGTTTATAGCCTTTTTCCCGACTCCGTGCTACGACTACAGCGTACAGCGCCACCTGCTGGTAACATTTGTAACTAATTCTGAAACTTCGGTATTAGATTTTTATGGCTTTCAAAATAAACATACCATTGGTTCCATTCTTCTATCTATCTCCGTTTCCGAGTTATTTAATTTTAAAATCAGGGAGTCCTTTGTTGGACACCCTGTAATAGATAGTAGCGTTGTTTATATTCTTTTTTTATTTATTTATACACGAATTTACGTTTTCATGAATAAAATTAGATAAAATGCGCCCCTCAAAGTGATAAAAATAGGCGCGCAAACATTGCGTGTATTTTTGTTCCTATAACCATATTTAGAATACACATTGTAGAATTGTGAATTTCATATTGTTACGAATATGTTCTGGTTTGTGTGCGAGCAAAACAGTCCAACAAGCATGATAATTGAAAAAGACACTTTATTATCGAATATTCCGGAAAACACAGACACTTTATTATCGAATATTCTGGAAAACACAGACACTTTATTATCGAATATTCTGGAAAACACAGACACTTTATTCTCGAATATTCAGAAAAATACAGACACTTTATTATCGAATATTCCGGAAAACACAGACAGTTTATTATCGAATATTCCGGAAAACACGAATCACAGGTAGTAGAAATAACAACACATGAGCAAATTAGCAATAGAAACAGACAGAAATTCATTAACTCTTTGAACCCGGCTAGAGTGAGAATTCAAGTGCCTCAAAAACTGGGTCAATTTTCATTCATGAAATCAGAATGAAGTCCTCCCTTTCTCTACAGAAATTGCAGGAGAGCGACATCGTCTGTTGCGCGATCAATTGTCAACAAAGAAAGAAACTAGTTTTCTCCCGTAAAATTCACCCAGGCGCTTGAAACAGCCTAAGTCCAGCATGTGTCGAATCAGGCGGTTTGAGGCGGGATAGAGCTCATAGGGTTAATAATAATAGCAACATCACTTCCAATACCATTTGGTGTCTAATAGCTTACCAGCTCGCACTGCGGATAAAACTCCAAAGAGATATTCCGAAGGCGTTCGCACTCCAAAGACGATCATCGACTGCGGTATTTATATTCTTCCCGACAAGGCATGACGTCACATGGAGTAATCTCGTACATTCTGTATATCTCCTCTCTTAATAGAGATATCGTTAAAATTCTTGTATTTTTGCCTCGCATGAGCGATCAATGCATGCAGCCGATCAGCATGTTCCCCTTCTATCCATACTGCCGTTTATTTATAGTCTTCCTGACAGGGTGTGACGTCGCATTGAAATATCCGGAGAAATCCGGATATCGGCTCCTATGAGAGATATCGCGATAATTCTAGCATTTTTGAGTATCTTCATTCTGTCGCCAAAATGGTCGCCAAGCTCGGGGTCATTGGGTGACCTCCCTCGATAGATAGTAAATGTCTCTTCCCAACCATAAGACTGCTATTGCTGGGAAGCGACATTCTATGTTCTTAACACTATTGTAGATATTCTACATATTATTTTAATGTTTTTCCTTGCTAATCTCTGTTTCCTAATGTTATGTAACTTTATTAGCTGATTTTTTAATCTCCAAATTTTAAAATATTCCATATAAGACTTGAAAACTAAAATTTCAAATGGATTATATGCTGCAACTCAACAAAAAAAGAATATTTTAGCAAAATGGCTATAAAATCTATTCCTAACATTCGTCAATGACACAAAGCAGCCTGCGAACAACAATGAAGAACAATAATTCAAATAGGAAATTTTAAGTTGGAGTAATATGATTTACAAGAACGCAATGCTTATAAATTGCGATATAATTATATAAATTTATGAAAAGAAAGTTTGAAACTTAATTCATTTCCTGTACATTTTTATTTAACTTGACTGGTTTCATGTTCGTAAAGATGGAATCTTAGAATCCATTTTTCACCTGATTCCTCATGTGCTAGTGTTTTGAGATTTTGTATACTTCTTGTGTATTCTTGATGACAGTATACAATTGCATTATTTTCAAAACTTAATTATCAGTTAATATATTCATTTTACCCTTTGTACTGACATGATGTGTCAGATTCGTACATCGAATTAGAATTTTAATTTTGATATTTAGTTATGTATTTTCGTTATTGTAACAATTAATTTAAAATACATGAATCACTTGCAGACGCTTAAATATCTAAGCTGTTTTGACCATTTCTATTTGGAGGGAAATGAAGTTAATTGTTTAAAATTAAATGTGCAATCTAATTAGGATTTAAATACATTCACAGAAGGAGGAATTAATTAAATTTTGATTCCATACCAGTGACGAAAGTTTTTATTGAGTATGAGAAAAAATTGATTTCAAGATTCCATAATATTTACAATAATGATTTATAAACTAAAATTTTAAAAAATAGAAAACAATTTAAATAAAAAAAACCGTATTCTTTAGTACAGAGGTTCCAAACCTATGGCCCACGGCCCACTTGTGGGCCTCGGAACACTAGTCAAGAGTCGAAGTCAGGAAAGCTTCAAGTGTCATCAGTTGTTTTTTCGATTTATAAACAATATATTTTTAATTCTTTTCCAGTAAGCTTTACTAATTGCTGATATATATGTGCATACAATATATAAAAGTGTTATGTGTTCGTATTTTTTACATGTATATTTAGTTAGCGCAAAAAAGTTTTTATACAACAGGTGGTGCACTAAACCAAAAAGGTTGGGAACCGCTGCTTTAGTACTTTAATAAAAAAGCGTTTTAAAAATTGGTTTCTTTGGAATTATTGACGTATATAACTTTATAGTTTCTAGATATTTGAGTACAAAAAAGAAAAGTACAGAAGAGGTAAACAATAGCGAGAACAATACACCTTTTGCGCGCTAACGCAGCAGCATCCAGTAATTCCATCAACAATATTGTCCATAATCGACTAAACAATTACTATAGAATCAAACAACAAAAATCATGCTTTAATAATTAAATCACATTAAAAGAAAATAATTAGAATGGAAGAAATGGAAAAGAACTCGAATGGCGAACGTTTTCAAAGGCCACTCGCCATCGGAATTCTAAATATGGATAAATTTTCTGTCAAGGGAATGACTACATAGTCAAAAATTATTCCCTCTCTGGCCTGAATTTATCCAATAACTGAAATAAAGGAAAGAACCTCTTCAGGAAAAGAAAAACTTAATAAAGTCTTTTATAACAAAACCAATAGAGAGACTAGAGAAAGTAAACACTTTACCCTCTGCCAATATACAAGCAAGAATGACGCTTTCTGAACAAAGAAAATTAAGTCTAGAGGCTAGCATATCTAGCTCCATCTATGGAGAAAAATCCGAACCAAATTAACAGAAATTTAAATGTTCTTCAATCCTTTTTAAATAAGTTACTGACTTAAAATTATTTGGTTAACCGTTATCTTTTAAATGATTCTTTAAATTACCTAAAGCTTTGACGAAAGTTGAATGGTTATTACAAACATTTTTTATTCTATTAATTTGAGAATAAATGAATTTTTTTATTATTTTAAAGTGAAGATTAGTTTGAAAGTCACAAAGTGTAATAGCCTTGAAATTAAATTCTTTTCTTTTATCATAAATCCCACTAGAGAGACCTGAATCCAAAATTTCAATAACCAGATCCAAAAAATTGCATTTGTTCTTTTCATTATTAGTTTTGTTTAATTTAAGTTCTTCTGGATAACAATTAAACACGGAGTTAAAATTATTAAAATTAAACACTATTAGGTCATCAATGAACCGATAACCAAAAATAAGTTCATTTTAAATTAGTTCTCTCTCGAATGAGTGAAGAAATATATTAGCCAATGAACTGGAGAAACAACAACTCATAGGAATTCCCAGTTTCTAATCTTTCTTTAAATCGACGTTTACAGAATCGTGGAAACTGTTTGTCGATCAAGAAATTCTTTTTTATTTAGGACGGTCTCGTTTCTCTTTGGGGAACAGAAATGGTGATGTTGTCTGGCGTACGTCCCATCACCGTTGACGTGACATACCTTCTTATAAGGTTCTGCGCATGAAATATTCGTAATGGTCCCTATTTGGCCTAATTCACAGTACCCGTATTACCACCTGAGGCAGCCATGGCATTCAGATGTATGGGCAAGTACTAGGGCCAGATGTTTTGTATGCTTTATTTAGGAAGTTGAAGTGGTCTCTGATACTAACGAACGTATTATCGTACAAGCGTACAAATAAATGCAGAAATTTAATATATAGAAGATATAATTAAATATCGACAATCAGGTATGTCGTAATATTATTAAGCTTCTACAGTTTGGATTAAATATGATAATAATAATCCTACAGTTGTCTTGTCCGTAATCTTGTTCTGATAAAAATTAAAAAGTAAAGAATCTCATAAAGTTGTAAAAATTATAGAACAATTACTACAATTTTTTACAGACAATTTTATTTACCGTTTTTCTACCGAATAATAACATATATGCACAAAAACATTTTCGAGATATCTGTAGAAGTAAAACCATAAAAGCAAAACCTTACCTCTGCAAGAATACTGAGTTGTAATTTGTAAAATGGCAAGAGTTATTTATCAGTTAGATAGTTCTCAATTGTAAATGCAAGTTTAAAAAAAAGCTGCGCGCTCTGCTTTAAGTGCATGAATAATGAGGCGATAAAATATTTCTGAAATAGTGGTTTTTTCCCATTCCATTTTCTGAGTAAAATATATTAGCAGTAGAAAAATAGCAGTGTGACTTTCTAACTACAACTGTAAAAATCACGGTAAACTTGTCATCCTGTAAATAAATAATAAGTCAAAGGAAATATTGCCTCTAGTGGTTAAAAGGAATGGCGTTTGTCAAAAATTTCTTTTTATTAGTTCATTTTTCTGAATATTTTTGTAGTTCTTCGAAAGTGAAATGTTTCCAGACAATAGAGTTTATTTGAATAGAACAATACCTTACGACAATTAGTTTAAATAGTTAACGTATTGTCTCTCTTTACAAGAAAACGGTTTCTTTCCTTATTTAATCCAAGTCATAGTTACGAGGGAAATCAATTATTAACGAGACATCTTTAATAGCGGCGGACGATTTCGATATATATTGATATAGCGATCATGATAAGTTGTTGACAATTGAAATAATCGTTTGGCATCGTTCTATTCTTCAAATATTCATTTATTTATTTTCTAATCCAATGACAGAAAACAAAATATCCAGCACCGTTGCACAATGAATAATCATTAAATTCC
This sequence comes from Araneus ventricosus, assembly GCA_013235015.1. Classification (NCBI taxonomy): domain Eukaryota; kingdom Metazoa; phylum Arthropoda; class Arachnida; order Araneae; family Araneidae; genus Araneus; species Araneus ventricosus. The sequence goes on along the minus strand of BGPR01000030.1, from coordinate 322,716 downwards.
TAACGAATAAAAATGTCAAACCTATTGAAATTTGGCTCAGATTGAATGCCCAGTTCAGTAATGACAATCCATCTAAATCTCAGGTATAGGAATGACACACGGTGTTTAAAAATGGATGTTGAAAATTTGACTTATAATCGTCAGCCGAGAACAAATGTAACTGAAGTAAACATTCGTCAAATTCATCACTTTATTCTTGATGACTGTTGAATAAAAGTTCAGGAAATTAGTGTTAAATTGACATAAGTTATGGAAATGTGCATTTCAACATTCGGAGAAAATTGCACTTTCGCAAAATCATATAAAGATCCCCGCACAGCTTTCAAAACGCTTAAAAACTTCATTGGACAACACGCAAACATCCTACCTATATTCCAGACTTAGCACATTCGGATTATCATTTGTTTCGATCCCTCAAGGAACTGTTAAGAAGAGGCAGATTTCTCATCTATGAAGTATAAGAATTTTTCAGCTATTGGTTTTTTACACGCCCGACTTCCTTTTATCATACAGACTTAAAGGAACTATCTATACGTTGGAAAAAGTGTGCAGATGTTAAAAGAGGATATACAGAAAAACATCACTGTTATAATTTTGAAAAGTAAGATTTCAAAAGAAATTATTTTAAAAAAATGCCATTTATAATTGATCCATCATCGTACCTGAAACATTAAATTAGCATCGCATTCAGTAATGTTTATTATGACTTCATTTTACGGCTTTCTTATAACGTTAAACATCGTTTGTGACATTCTTTGGTGCACTACAGTCAAATAATGTCACAAAAGGTCCGCAAAAATGTTTAGCATTTTCACCGAAAATTGACACTTTGGGTAAAGTTTGTATTTTGTTATGTGACAACAAATGTTTATTTTTGCTAAAAAAATTATTAAATTGAAATACATGCTCACTTTTGTTAAGACTATTTTGTGCTGTAACTACTATAAGAAATCTCACTATGGCGAACAATACGGCATTTACAATGTAATCGTGAAAAATTCGACTGCCAATCACCGAGAGTCCTAAAAAGAAAAATATTTTTGAAATTTTGTATGCTTGTTGTTCTATGAAGACGATAAATGAAAAACGCAACAAGTTAGAAGGATGAAATTTAGTTGGCGATCTTTGCACAAAGAATTCAGCTTTCTGCAAACTTTTGGTAGAAATCCGTCCAAGATCAATCTGCCTACCCAACCGTGTGGAAATACGCTAGATAAATTTTAAAAAACACAGCGAACTGTAATGAAGAAATTTGATAGATAGATTGATCATTAGAGTTGTATATTTGTATTAGATTACAAAGGAACGCTTGCCGGTCTATTTGTTCGTCTGTATCTGAATGCTGAAGCTTGAAAATTCAAGGAGAAAGATTATTAATGTTTGGTCTGCAAATTTTGTTACCAAAGTTGTAGATCTGTGTCGAATTCTGGACACAAATGTTGAAAAAGAAGTGTTAAAACAGCATATTCCATTCGCTTCAACAGATTACTAAACTAAACACTCCCCATATTGTATAGAAAATTCTACAATTATTGAAATTATGCATTTATGTGGATGAGCAACAACTCAACACAGTCATGTACAGAGTGGCCCAGCGGGTAATGTTTGAAACGAATCGGAATTTCAAAACAAATAAGAGTGATGAAAAGATTTTAATGTTATAAACCCAAAAGTATCCGGACACTTTCAGATTTCACATTTTTAAAAATTTCTCCTGAAGGTTTTAACTGACTGCCCTTAAACTTCTACCATGTAAAGAATAGACTGTCATTCATATTTGACATTGAAGATTTGGTCCTGAGGACCGTCTAGGAACTGGTGAAGACAAAACATTTTTGGCCTACCCGCTTCATAGAATACTGATAACAAGGTGAAACTTTCAGAAATGATTATGTGTAATTTGCATAATATTTACAGGAATTTTCGTAAACTCAGCACAAATATTTGGGAAGATATAAAAGTTTTTTTTAAAAATCCCAGATTTTCCCGCCTGTTTTTTGCTTATAATATGCAGAGTTTTCTGTTATATTATATGAAACTTACAAAAAAATGACAATATGTTAGAGAAGCATTTTGTAAAAATTTGGAAAAAAAATATTTAAATATTGCAGGAAATATCAGCATTTTTAGTAAATAATGTTTTACTGCGCATGAGCGAAGCATAGCGTGATTTTTCTTTCACAACATTAAAACCATGTATATAGGGAAACTTATATACAAAATTCAGTTCAATATCATTAGTATTCAGAAATATATCGACATTACAACGAGCAGAATTTTAGCTCCTATCGAAGAGGAGCTGAAAGACGAGGGGTTGTATACAAATTGATATTTTTAGACTTATATCTTTGAATAGCTATATTGAATTGTATAGTGGTTAGAATTTGTTGAATACCCATGAAAACTTATCAATTACGTGCATAACTTAAATTCCAGCTAATAAGGCACTATAAATAACAAAAATTTTATTACATTAATTATATTATTTACGTGATTTTTAAAAAGTTACATTTTGTTACAATTTTACGGCCAAACGATATTTTTGAATATATTTCTTTTATGGCCAAACGATTTTTTTATCTAATTAATTTCTTTTCTTAAAATATTTTAATAATTTTAAAAATATATATGTTTTTTATTCGTTATCAATATTACAAGTGCTCATGGGTATTTAGCAAATTTCTAACCACTATACAATTCAACATCACTATTCGAAGATATAAGCTTAAAAAATATCAATTTGTGTACAGGCCTTCCTCATCTTTCAGCTTCTCTTCGATAGGAACTAAAATTCTGCTCGTTGTAATGCCGATATCTTTCTGAATACTAATGATATTGAACTGAAAGTTTTAATATAAGTTGCCCTATATACATGGCTTTAATGTTGTGAAAGAAAAATTACGCTATGTGTCGCGCATGCGCAGTAAAACATTATTTACTAAAAATGCTCATATTTCCTGTAATATTCAAATATTTTTTCCCAAATTTTTACAAAATGCTTCTCTAACATATTGTCATTTTTTTTGTAAGTTTCATATAATATAACGGAAAACTTTGCATGTTATAAGCAAAAGTCAGGCGAAAAAATTTGGGATTCTTTTAAAAACCTTTATATCTTCCCAAATATTTATGCTGAGTTTACGAATATTCCTGTAAATATTATGAAAATTAAACATAACCAATTCTGAAAGTTTCATCTTGTTTTCAGTATTCTATGAAACGGGGTGGGCCCAAAACGTTTTTGTTTTCATCAGTTTGTAGACGGTCCCCTAAATGCCGTCAGGACTGAATCGTCAATGTAAAATGTGAAATACAGTGCATTCTTCACATGGCCGAAGTTTAAAGGTAGTCAGTTAAACATTTCAGGAGAAATTCTAAAAAATGTGAAAATCTGAAAGTGTCCAGATACTTTTGAGTACATTGAAATTACATAGTAGGCAATTAATGATAAAGGGCTTCGAAGTGACTGCCTTCTTTTACAAGGACAGTAGTTAGGTGGTTCTGCAATCCATCCATCACACGTGTGCAAACTTCGCAGTCCTTCTGTCCGGCCAATTCTTGTTATGAAACTCCACTTTCCATGCCCGTTCCACTGCCTTAATATTTTCGTGGAATTTCGAGCACAATAAACACTCGAATATATGTTGAATATTTATTTATTTTCACTTGAAACAATCACAACTGAACAACACACTTAAACTCATCACTTGCTAATTAAACACACACCTATACAATTATCCGCTCTAATGATCATGCGCACCAAGTATGGTCTCACTTGCTCGCAGCTAGCGCCATCTATTAGATTGTTTTTGAAACATAACCCGCTGGCCACCCTATATCAACCCCGCCCCAAGTGATCACACGATCCGTGAGCTATGAGAATATAAAACTAATAAGAACTGAGAAATGAGAGCGAACTCTGGGTATGATCAATCGTCTGCTGTCGTTATGGTATTGCATGTGTGCTATGGTATTTCGAGAATTCAAATATATCTTACTTATTGTTATTAATTGTTAGTTAGAAAAGACAATGGTTGGGTTTTCATTAAGCTCATTATTACATTTATACAATTATACACAAATACATTAGCATGCAACAAATTCAAATGGAAACTCTCCCTCTGGTTCAAGGAGATTTCTCTATTATCGATTAAATGTTTTAAGCTGGCAATTATTTTGATCGAATAAATTTAAGCTCTTAAAGAAGATAAGCTGTACTTTTTTATATGCAATCAAAACGTCGACTTTTTCAGAATGTTTTAGACATGGAATCGTAAGGAAATATACAAATAAGTAAAATAATATGCTTTTTAACTAAATATGAAAACAAGAATAGCCTCATCGGCCCTTTAGAAGGTTAATTTTATTTTTTAAAAAAAATCCTCACGAAAAAGCAGTAAAAGTTGAAAACAGAAAATTTTTGAGTTTTTCTTAATTACTAAAGATTTGAAATTTTGTACAATCGTGTTTTCTCTGAGAAATTACACAATTTTAATATTTTCAGAACTGAATTATCAGTTGATCGATTAATTTAATTAGATTTCTGATTTCGCACGAGTGCTGCCATCTGGTAGAAAATAAAAGAAAAATATTATTTCCACCTCATAATATTTTTAATTATAAATTATAAATTAATGTCTAAAAAGTAGAAAACAATTAAAATATAAAAAATCTTCCTCATATTACGCTAATAAAAGAACGTTTTTCCAAAATATTTTTATTAAATTTATTGTAAGATAAGATCTATGATCCCCTTTGGTACACCTGTTGGGTCACCTATTCTTGTCTTTCCTCATTGCCTATGAGCTATATCTATCATATCACGTCTGCCTAATTCATTAGGACAAGGGAGTGTTACTCTCTCCAGTGTGATTACAATCCCTAAAGATTACAGCCATGAGGAGTGTAAAGATTCGGTCAGCATATGAAACTGCTCGGAATCTCAAATAAAAGACTGCTGGTACGGTATCTATACTACCAGTAAGTGAAAGATTACAACACTGTTATCACGTCTGTCATAATTGAACTGGACAAGGAAGTAATACTATCTACATCGTGATTAGAATTGTACAGATTACAGTCATGACAAATGTAAATTTCTAATAACTTAATAGACTAGCATATGGAGCAGTACGAATGCTCAAATAAAAATGTTTGCTGGCGCGATATCTATATTGCTGTAATAACATTGTTATAACGTTAGTCTTGATTCAACTGGACAAGAGAGTAATACTCTCTGCTGTGTGATTAGAATCACTACAGTTTAGAACCACGAGGAATGCAAATTTTTAATCACTTAATAGACCAGCACATGGAAAATTATAGATGCTCAAATAAAAAGTCTCCTGTTACGGTTTGTGCAAGGTGTTTAAGAAAAAGAACACAGGCCAGGTCAGGCACACCGAAATAAATAATAGAGCCACGAAATTTGGCACAAACATGCTTTGGAGAGTGGGAATGTGCACCATTTTTTGAAATTTTAATTAAGTAAAAATCAAGCGAAATTTTGTCGTTTTTTCTTAATAACTTCCGAAAATATTACAGAATAAAAATTATTTTTACTTCATCCGAAAGTTCAAAACATTACCTTTTCAATGATATCAATCGAATTTCCATACAATTTTCCTCTAACTTTGATGAATGTTTAAAAATAATTTTTGGCATAATTTACAACAATACTTGTTATTGTTGCAACGCATTTCAAACCGTTTTCATTGTTTAAAAAAACATTTATTTGCGTGTTTCTCTTTCATTCTTGAAAGATAAGATAATATCTGAATGTTTAATGCTATGACTTAATCAGAATATTTTCACGGGACTGAAAGTAAAATTTATCACCCCATTTTAAAGTTAAAATCAAATGTATATTTTGCAAAAGGAATAAGAGTGAAGTTGATGCCGACAATGCGCAATTTCATGTTGCATGACACAGCCAGTTACTTGATTCTGTTAAGGACGTCCATGCAGACAACAAACACAACAGGTGGAAAACTACTGAAAGAACATGGATTAAATGTCTATCACAATTTGAAATTTGAAATTGTTAAGGGAACAATGAATATCAAATTTTGTATAAGAGATGCAATTGAAATTATATTCCAGGCGAACAGGCTGGTCTCCGAAGGCGGCTGGTGGAAAATATGATAAGATGGGTACGATAATGGACGCAGTATCAACAACAAACCTTTGGAATACTTAAGGAGTATTGGAGGAAAGTGTTCAAAGGACTTGCCGATGCACGCTTCGCATGTTGTTATTCACGCAACTAGGATGTTGTGCTATTGTAAATTTGTATCCCATTCAATCTGTGTTGTACGTTTCATCTGATGTAACCTTTTCTTTTATTTAATTCACTGACAAAAATCCCCCTGTAGCGAATCCCTTTTACATTTCTGACCCCATTTTCTATTTCAAAATTTTTTTACATTTTGACCACGTTTATAAAAAACACCCTGTATACTGTCAGTAAGTAAAAGATTACAACACTGTTATCAACACTGTATCTGCGCTCATTGTAATTCATAGCGTGTTTGGAATTTGCTGAAAGTAGACAATTTTGACCCCATTAGATTTGTTCAGCCTTCTAATGTCATCCCTTGTTACTCAGTTTTCTTATACAATTTCTCAGAAGTCTCAAGTCCCTGGAAAAAAAAATATCTCACTTTCTTCTTACCTATGTTGTTGAAAAGATAATCTAATTCGAAATCGCGATATAAAAGTGCTTTTGGTAGAATGTTCTTCTTTTTCCCTCCTTTTGCTTTTGTTGTTGTTCTCGGAATCCAGAAATTTTAAAGGGATTCATTCTTTAACTCAAAAAGACATTTTATGTTCCGAAGATTTTCGTTCTTATCCCAAGGATTTAAAAATTTAAGAAATTTGTTTCTAGATAGTTTTGAAGAATTCCGATGTTTTCCTGGTGCAATAAGAAATTCTTAGCATATTTTATTCGTTTTTCCCCTTTTTATGGTGTTTTCCTAAAACATTCCAGGAGTAGTTTAATGTTCAAAATAACATTTAAATTGTTTCTTCATTTTTTATTGTTAGATGAATTACTAAAATTATATCTCAGAAGATAATTTTCACACTTATTCCATAAACGGAGTTGTCTAATTTAAAGTACAGTTTTGACATTTAAAAGTGGAACAGAACTAATTGTTTTAAACACATGAAATTTAGGTGTTTCATAAAGGAACTTCTTATAAAAATTTTAAATTCGACTGATACTAATGCTTAGTCTTGTCAATTTATTAATTAGCTGCTTACAAGTGTCATTATTTCGACGATGTAACTGAATGTTTCTAGAATGTTGTAAGATGTATGAACATTTGTGCTAAATTAGATAAAAATGTCTGAGGAAAATGTATTCCAAACATAGATTTTAAATGCAAAAAAAGTTTTCAATAAAGTTTCTTCATAATAAATTATTTATTAAATTAGATTAAAATTGTTATTTTCATAAAACCTTATTTTGATGTATGATCCGAATTGACTCCTTCCTCAAAATGGGTAGGTAATCAACAACCGCAACAGTTTGGCAAGAATTGTACCATTGATAAAGTGTGATGTACAAGAAAAAGAACTCGAAGATCCTTGATATTTGCCTTCAATCTTGAAAATATCATCTCTCGAAGGATGTATCATTCAAATAAATACAGCAATTACATGTAGCACAGTAAAACTTTGAAATTAGAACATGCATCTTGACTCAGTAATGCAAGTTGACCCTAAGTAATGCAAGAAAGCTCTAATGCTGGATTTCGGAAAAGTACAGCATTAGAACGCTTAAATATTTTAGAAATACCACTCTATTTTGGAGTTGGTTCTAATACTGGATTTCGGAAGGATGTAGCATTAAAACTTATAAATGTTTTACAAATACCGTTCTGTTTTGGAGTTGGTTCTGTTTTGCACAACGGCGTCCAAATGGTCGTATATAAAATTATACAAGAGAATTCGTTGATAAATATACGCAAGTTAGTCTTAATTATCCTTAAATAAAATATTGTTTTTCCTTTAATGATTTTAACATAGTAAATTTTAAATCAAATCTAATATATAAGAATTCCTAAATTATTTCATTTAAATGTGAAACACCGATAATTTATTATTTTACAAGCATTTAAACCTAATTCTTGCTTTCATTAAAGATCTAAAGAGTTAAATTAAGTCAATCTGATTAATCATAAAAGTCTTTCTTATTCCCTGTTCCGAATAAATCAATTTTACGACACGATTCTCGCGACAGATAGAAAAAAACATCATTCAGTTGAAAGCGAAAATACTTTACCAGAAATATCCATCAGAAAAATCAAGAAAAATAAGAAAATTGTTCGTTGCTTTTCAGCTTACACAATGCTCCCGTTTTGCGTTCGTTAACTGATGCCATTCATATCGTGCAAACGCAAAAGAGCTCAGATTAAATGCGTTGCTGAAAAGACATTGATTCAAAAAAGCACAAAAAAAGCGTTGAGTGCGCAGCGTTTTCTCCCGATCTGCATTAAAACGATCCAATGGGCTCTTAAACATTCGCTTATGGAGATGACCTGCAGTTTTATTCTTCAAATACAGTCGTTGAAAATTGAATTGGATGTTTTAACTATATTTTCAGTGAATGGATGATCGTGGGGTCGGGTAAATATTGAAGGAAGGCCAAGGGAAAATTTTAAATATTTAGTTCCTCGTATCTTTGGACGTAAATTCGATAACTCCCAAACATAATGATCTCAATGGATGTCATTTGTCATAAGACTAGTTTCAAATGGAAAGTGAACATATGTGAAAGGCTGGGATTTGAGGGTAAAATGCAATATGCCAGGAAAACGTGTTTAAAGCTTTTCAGTTTCATACCAATTCCATGTAAAAAATCAAGTTTTTAACGTAAAAACACAATCGAAATTATGAAATTAATGCATTATCGAAATTATGAAATTAATGATTGTATTTGTATTTTTTAAGACACGATTCTCGCAACATATAGAAAAAAACATCATTCTGTTGAAAACGAAAATACTTTACAGAAATATCCATCAGAAAAATAAAGGAAAATAAGAAAATATGTGAAAGGTTGGGATTAGTGGGTAAAATGCCATATGCCAGAAAAACGTGTTTAAAGTTTTTCAGTTTCGTACCAATTCCATATAAAAAAGCAAGTTTTTAACATAAAAACACAATCAAAATTATGAAATTAGTGTATTATCGAAATTATGAAATTAATGTTTGTATTTGTATTTTTTACAGACGTATATCTGCTTTCTAATCCACTATAGAGATGAAAAAATGTGAGTGATTTCTATGTGAAAGAAAAGGTTTTGAAGGTAAAAATACCGTCAGAACCCTAAAATTGATTTTCGGACAATTAGCATACTATCTTCCAAGTCCTTCACACATTCATTTCACAAAAATAAATAAAAGAATTGGGTATTAATTGTTTTTTCAAAAAAATTAAGAACTTTAAGTTTTTCTTCAAAGGGGAAAAACAAATTTTGATAACAAGATGAGATTGCATCCTTGAATAGTTTGTGAATTGAAAAAAAAAGAAATTATTTCCTGTAAAACAGGATATATTCACTTTTGATAAAATACTCTTCGTATGGTTTTCACTCTGAAGTCTTGAATCGATGTTTGTATAAAGTTTCTCACGTAGTGAAGGTGAAGCAGTTCTTTTCCTTTATATAATAAATTTTTTACACTAGCATTAATTTCTAACTTATTCAGTTTTATATTATTTTAAATAACTGATTGAGACTATAAAATGAAACCAATTTGATAATCAAGGGGTTATGTCCACATCTTTCAAAAGTAGGTCTTTTCATTGATTTAGTTGGATAAACTAAAGCCAGGATTATTATCACAAAGAAACCCTAAGACACTTTTCTTTTATCAAATCTGCCCGTTTATGTCTTTTTGAGGAGTAAACGATCAAAATGAGAAAAATGTTGATGATGTTTAAATATTCAACAACTGAGGGATAACTTGGAAAAACAAGTTTCAATTCAGTCGTTTGATAGGTTTGATCAAGGATTTTCATATTGCAATGAAAAATTAAATCCAAAGATTCAGTACTAAATTTAATCCCTATTAATTGTCTTTATTGTGCATGATAATTTGTAATTTACTTGCCAACTTTTATTCATGTTATTGCTCCTTTTTTTGTACCTTTTTCACTCCTTTTTTAAAGAGGAAGTGCTGTAATTTCCGAAATACTCGACCATGAGATTTTGATGAGTATCTACATTTCAGACTTATGTGAATACGAAAATCCCATGTTCGCATTATGTCTATGTTTATTATTCTTATGTTCGAAAACACAACTAGCTATAAGGATGACACTGTGCATATGGATTTTACACCAAAATTAAAGAACTGTTTAATTTTGGACGAAATACGTAAAAGGGAAATTTTTCTGTCTGTTCATATGCAACACAATTAGCTATAAGGATGATACTGTGCATATGGATTTTACACCAAAATTAAAGAACTGTTTAGTTTTGGGAGAAATACGTAAAAGGGAAGTTTTTCTGTATGTTCATATGTATATGAACACGATAATTCAAAAACGCAATAAACTAGATTCAGTTTTTGAGTGTCATCTCTGCTCTACCGAAATTGTAGAAAAGGATTTTGGATCCAATCTATCAAAGGTTGTTGCTGTTGTTAGATTGGATTTTATGGCGCAAGGGCCAATCTATGAAAGGAAAGAGTTCCTAAGTGCAAACTTAATCCTCTATTAGTTGTAATCATTTTCATCCTTAAATGGCTGCAATGTATGAAGCCGATATAAAACATGATCTATGATAATATTTATTCAGTTTTGATCATTTTTTCCTTTATAACTATAAAAATGAGTCCTAATGAGAATGTAAATAAGTATTCTGTAGGAAAAATTC
>BGPR01000030.1:273015-285781 GCA_013235015.1 Araneus ventricosus | reverse complement strand
GGAAAAAATAGTGTTCCTTCCATTAAAATAATATAAGAGAGTTATAATATAAGAGGGGAAAAATAGTGTTTCTTCCATTAAAGCATTTAATTTTGGAAACTATGCATGTAAAAAGATTTAAATGTTGAAAAAACTGGAATAAATATAGTAGAAAGAAAATTATTAAATAATCCTAAAACAAGAAACTAATATTTAATATAAATTATTCCATTGAATTACACCGTGAAAGTGACGAAGTAACATTTTTATAACAGAATTTTTTATGTGAGGAACATTTTTAAGTTGAAGAATAAAATCGAAATTTTTTATTCACAAGAATAAGTAAGAGAAAAAAAATATGGTACGGAAAGGTCTCAAGTATAGAGAAATTGCAGCTTTAGGCGATAAGCTACAACCATTTAATTTCTTCTTAGAAGATTTAAATGCTTATGAAATGTTTAAGGATTGCAAGCACAAAATGCTTCGATTTAAAAACACAATCTATATAAAAGGCAACGAGATAATGGTAGAAGTTCAACAAATTTAATCAGATCAGGCGGAAAAAATGGAGAAGCATTCAGCTGAAGAAAATATCATTTCTAGGTGTCAAAATCATGTTTCGTGAAAACTCCGCACCGAATGAAAGAAATGATTCTCGAAAACTATTTCGAATGTAAACTGGTATAAGGAAAAACGCTTTGAAAATTGGCGAGCAAGGAATTGATGGGAAACTTTCATATTTACATAGCTTAATAGGGATCGTTTGACCGATATTTTTCACAAAGTAAAACAAGTTGGTAAATTCATATCTCTGAAAAAATTGAGTTTTCTCAGTTTTTCTTTCATGAATGAAACAGTTCCAAGAAATGCTATGAATTCCTGAGTGCTATAATTAAAAATAATTTCTAATGATTTAAACACAAAAATTATCAAAATTCTTGTATTCTCTGGCTAAATAAAGATCGAGTTTTAAAATTGGACTTTATGACCGACTAAAACATCCTTAGCATTCTTTTTTAAGTAAGGTTATAAAAATATAAAATATAAGGCTATATATATATATATATATATATATATATATATATATATATATATATATATATATATATATATATATATATATATATATATATATATATATATATATATATATATATATATATATATATAGATATATAATTATTGTTTTGTATGAAAAATTGGAAGGCACTCATTAAATTTCTTGAACAGTGTATATTATTTTTCAAATGTTGTTAAGTTGGAATATGAATCGTTAATATAGGCATAAGAGGCATGCCAGATCTCGCAAATCCATTCAAATTTATGGGAAAGAAAGACCACTAGAATTTTACTTATCTCTCTTATTGAAAAAATTTTAATGTCCAAATATGTGGTTCTTCTGTCCACAGATACGGAAATCCACTAGGTTCAGATCTGGAGAGCGTGGATGCCAAGCCATAGGTTTTTACACATCAGCAATTATTCGTATGTATATTGATTGATTCCATGCCGTACTCGTTAATATCAGTTACGTGCGATGTTATTGTGGTAAAAAGATTGAACACTTCCGTTTTCTGAGTATAGTGGACGTATCAGCCAAGCAGTTTTCAGTTTATTTCAAACTAAGAATTGTCAGTGTCATTTCAGAAAGGCAACTTCCTTTTCATATTAAGTTTTTAGCACTGTGTATGAATGACACAAGTTTTCACAATTCAAAGTTCTATTGCAAATAATATATTCGTCTTTCTGAGGTTTTTTTTCCCGTTCTATTTTTATTTCATATGTTTCTGAGCATTTGCATATATTCTTCACTGAATTGGAGAAATTAAAATACATAGATTTTAATCGTCAATATTTTGCAAATAAATATGAATAATATGTTAGCATAAGTTCGGCATCAGCGCCTAATATTTATATGATATTCTTTTCTAATATATAGAATATAAAACTTTTATTTCTCTTAGCGACACTTTATAGAAAAGAAATATCTGTTTCTGCTTATTCGTAAAAAGTAAATCGAATACTAGTCCCAAATCAAATTCGGGATAAGGGTAAATCGGGATTATTATAGTTCTCCTTTGTTACTCCATTTTTTAAGAGGAGTCATATTCTTGAATTGGTTAAAAAATGCACGCTTTACTTAAAATCTAATTATATGCTATGAAATAGTTTATCGCTTGCGTCTGTAAATGAGTTTCCTTCTTTCAAAATGTCAAAAATATAGACAATTGCAGTTCTTTCTCAACTTTCATTTGGATTGTAATATTTGCAGACATACCTTCTCCACCACATACAATCTATTCGACTGATATATGATCATTTATTTTTTGTGATCGTTAAATGCCGATCACTAACAGCATTTAACGACCACAAAAATTAAATTTCGTATTTCAAAATAAAACATAATCTCATAATGTATTTTTTACAGTGCGTACAATAGAATACATATTATGTATTTTTTACAGGGCGTGCAACAGAATACATATTATGTATTTTTTACAGGGCGTACAATAGAATACATATTATGTATTTTTTACAGTGCATACAATAGAATACATATTATGTGTTTTTTACAGTGCGTACAATAAAATACATATTATGTGTTTTTCCCATTATGTGCAACGAGTATACGTGCATAGATTGAATTTTTGTGTTTTATAAACAATTTTTATATGTTTTAGTGAAAATAATGTTTTTAAAATTATAAATTCGACTTGCGACCTGTCAGTCGGTACAAAATTCGGTCGTAAGTCGACGAAACGCTGCTCTCTCGCACTGTAAAAGTTACTTTCCGGCCATTGGAAATCAACTGCTGGAAAAATATGTAATATTAATCCTATGAGTCTATCCCGCCTCAAACCGTCCCAATCGAGAGAGGCTGGACTCAGGCGGTTAAGGGCACCTGAGTGAATTTTACGGGAGAAAAGCGGTTCATTTCTTTGTTGACAATTGATCGCCCAAACTTGGGTGTCGTCCTCCTGGAATTTCCGTAAAGAAAGGAAGGATTTCATTCTGTTTTCGTGAACGAAAATTTACTTCAGTTTTTGAGGTACTGGAATTCTCACTCTAGCCGGGTTCAGAGAGTTAAGAAACAATTTCACAACGTAAGTAAACGTATTATTACTTACGACAAATAAGTAGTGTAAAGTATGTAAAACAGATATTAACATTACATTTAAATTAAAGTATATATTAAAAAATGCATATAAAATATTTTGAAACAATATCTGGAGAACAGAATTTGATTTTATCAATGCTGAACTGAACCTTTTGGACTCGTCTCACGATTTTGTTATGTAAAGTGGAGTGCCAACTCTATTAGCACAAGATTCTCTACAATATATATATATATATATATATATATATATATATATATATATATATATATATATATTACAATACATATATATATATATATATATATTGTAGACTTGGGACTAATTCTCATACATTGTGATAAAAAACCATATAACGAGTAAGATAAATTCAAAGTTTTCATAGATTTTTAGTTTTTGTTTATAAAAGGAAATGTACCTTATAGTACTTTCCTGTTGCTTATACAGGGTGACCCAGCGGGTAATTTTTGAAAAACAATCTAATAGATGGCGCTAGCTGCGAGCAGTTCAGACCAAACTTGGTGTGCATGATCATTAGAGCGGGCAATTGTATAGGTGTGTGTTTCGTTAGCGAGCGGTGAGTTTAAGTGCGTTGTTCAGTTGTGATTATCACCAATGAATAAATATTCAACAGATATTCGAGTGTTTATTGTGCTCGAAATGCCATGAAAATGTTAAGGCAGTGCAACGGGCATTGTGGGAGGAGTTTCACAAAAAGAACTGACCGGACTTTAAAAATGTAAGCCAATTTTCGAGTTTTCACAATGCTTCGTTTTGTTTTTCCCCTCCACGCTTGTCATGAAAAATGTGTTTCAGTCCTCTTCTTTGGGTTGTATGACAAATTCAAACGCACTAGATCGGTGCAAGACGTTAGAAATTATTGGCCACGGCCACTGCTTCTGTAGAGAGTCGAGGATTTTTTTGTTGCTAATCACTTACTTATGCACTTAAACTCACCACTCGTTATCGAAACACACACCTATACAATTTGCCCGCCCTAATGATCATGCGCACCAAGTTTGGTCTCATTTTCTCGAAGCTAGCTCCATCTATTAGATTGTTTTTCAAACATTACCCGCTGGGCTATCCTGTATATGAACAGTGAAGCTGATAGTTTAAAACCGCAGTTATAAATTAAGGACATGTTTGAATTTGGAAATATGCTTCCGATAATTCTCCTGTATGACGTGATTTCTTATTACAAGGGAACGTAGCCCACATGTCGTAAGGGTCCACTGTATTTTTAAATTCATTTCAAGATTAACTGAACAGCTGATTTTCATCGGGGAAGTTTCTTATGTTCATAGGTTATAAGGAACTGCAATTGAACGATAGTTGGCTGCAGTGAATAGTTGAACGATTTCATTTGAACATTACTATGAAAAATATTTTCTTATTCAATCTTTAAGAACTTATTGGAAAATTCTAGATTTTCTCGTTTTCGGTTGTCTAAGAGATTTACAGTTCACAAATAAGATTTTTCATCCCCTTTTCACTTTTTTACCAACTAGGACTTCATGTTCCATTTGCTATCTAATAATTAAATTACTCCAAACGATCAATTGATAGGTAACCTTAATATATCAGCAAATAGATTATAAACCCAGCTTGGATTCAATCAGTCACAACAATTCTATACAGAGACTACTTTTCCGGGATCTATTTCCTCTTTTTAAGAAAAAATTAAAAATATAGAGAAACATACGTTCATTTTCCGCTGTCCAGAAAGGCTTTTATTCTCGGAGTAAGGAAGTAATGAAATAATTTTCTATCATTTGTAGAAAAACTTTATTCATCAATATTTCCTTTCAGTCATTCGGTTCAAAAATTGAAAAATCTCTCGGCAATGATTTATTTCCCAGTGATTTTAATCTAAAATATTTCGATTTATATACTTGTAGAAAATCGTAGTGGTTTAAACTTTTATTGGATCTATCATATAGTTATTTACTGCATTAAGCTGATTATAATTAAATCTTAAAAAGCCTATAGCTTTTATGGCACGCATGTTAACCAAATGTTCTATGTTTTACGAAAAAAGCGAATTCCGCGATTCATAGTTTCAGTAATATATTTTTAAAATATAATGCAGTAGAAATTATTTTTGCTATATAATGCAGTAGAAATTATTTTTGCTATATAATGCAGTAGAAATGTCATTCATTTTTCAATTCCTACTATTAGTTCACACTCTCCCTATATCTTGTTCAAATTTTGCAATCGATTTTAAACTAACTTCCCGATGTGCTGGAGATTTGAAACTTTAAACATAACTCAGAACTAGATGGCAATGCAATATTAATTCGCTTTCTTGTCTGTCTGGCTGTTTATCTGTAATTTCATATTTTGCATGACGCATGCGCAGTACGTTTTTCATTATATCTCGAAAACTATTAACATTACAGACATGGTTCTTGGGTATATGAATGGCCCATGGGATCATCGAAGCACCCCCATATTTTAGCCATATCTTCGCGCATGCGCAGTACGTTTCTCATTATATCTCAAAAACTATTAAACTATTAATTATTAAAGTAGGAATTGATTTAATTTTTTTATATTACTTGTTTCTATATTATGCGGTGCAAACATAATATATTTTTGCTATATAATGCAGTAGAAATTGTTTTTGCTATATAATGCAGTAGAAATTGTTTTTGCTATATAATGCAGTAGAAATGTCATTTATTTTTCCTATATGATGCGGTGGAAATATAATTTATTTGTGCTATATTAGTCAGTAGAAAAGGTATTATAATGCTATAACACAATGAACTTAACTTAAACTTAAAATTCAGCACAATACTGTTAGCATTGTTGGGTGCAATTATCTTTATTTTTATCTGTAAAACTATGTGTATGTAATATGTATACATATGTGAGCCAGCATGTCAAATTGCTTTTCATTAGTTTTATTTTGATATAAATAATTCCAAAAAAAATTGAAAACAATCATCTTTATACTATAATCAATAAAAAGTCAAGTGTACAACATGAGAAAAGATACATGGAGTACCATTCCTAATAGCCCAAAATACTGTACAATATAGCTACAATATCTTCACGATATTGTATGGCATTCAGAATATCGAATATCGTGGCGATATCGTATAATATATTGTGCTAATAGGGATTACTCAACTTAAAATATTCTTGAATAAGATGCAAATGTGTATTTAAAAGTAACGGTACATTGAATAGAGTTTAACATGAGTATTCAAAAACATCTAAGTATCAATAATCGATATTTTGTGCAATAAAATTCTGCATTAAGAATGAAGGTTGGCGATCCTTCCATTTAGCCGATAGACTCGCAGTATTATTCAACGATGATCCGGTCGCAAGTAGAATTTCATGTACTACCACTTTAAAATATCACTGAATGAAGAAGTATCAAGTTGTGTATTGTACTAGTTGCGTCTTGCCAGAAACTGTGATAACAAACGCACTAAAGCTTTCTTTGTTACACAATTTTAATGAAATGCAAAAACTCATTATTACAGATTTTTCTTTATTCAAGCAAAATTCTTTATGTTCAAGTGAGCGTTAATATCTATCAATTAATGGTGCTCATTTAATGCGTGGCATAAGCAATTTGATATTATCTATTTTAAAATAACTATGTGACGTCATTTTTGCTCCGTATAGAAAAGAAGCATCATTAGCGGTTTTTGCTATGCAGCATTTAATTCATAATTTATATTTTGTTTCGTAGCTTTTATTATCTCCTTAATTCCAAAAAACATGAAAAATAACAAGATTAAAAACGACATTCCAAAACTTTTGAAGACTCTCTTCTTTGCTAGCAGATTAGAAAATGACTCGAGATTTTAAAAATTTGACTGAAGGCATTTAATTAGCTTTATTTAATTAACGAGGACACAAAAGGATTATTCTCGAAAAAATCCATAATCCATTAACCTCAATTAACTCTTCATGAAATTCGATTGTTTTCTATCATAAATTTCAACTAAATTAAGAACAAACTTTTTAAACTTTTTTTCGTCAAACAAGCCAGTTTATTCTCAAGAGAAAATTAAAACATGCATTCCTTACATACAGAAAGAAAGTGTTCTATATCTATTAGAATATAATTAAAGTAGAAAAGAAAATATAATTGAAGTTATGTTTTTAAGTTAATTTCTTCTTTTCTATTTACTTTTATTCTTGTCCTTAAAGTCAATATTCCTTTTAAAAATACATGGAACAAAGAAACAAAGTGTTTTCTGATAACATTATTGCATCATAGTGAAGAAATCTGCATTTTTCACAAAAGAGCTTTTAATTATAAAGCTCATATGCGACATATTATGAAACATGTGACATATTATAAAATATGTATATATATATAAAACATTATCATATGTGACATATTATAAAACATGTATATATATAAAACATTATCACATGTGACATATTATAAAACATGTATATATAAAACATTATCATATGTGACATATTATAAAACATGTATATATAAAATATTATCATATGTGCCATATTATAAAACACGTATATATAAAACATTATCATATGTGTCATATTATAAAACATGTATATATAAAACATTATCACATGTGCCATATTATAAAACACGTATATATAAAACATTATCATATGTGTCATATTATAAAACATGTATATATAAAACATTATCACATGTGACATATTATAAAACACGTATATATAAAACATTATCATATGTGTCATATTATAAAATATGTATATATAAAACATTATCACATGTGACATATTATAAAACATGTACATATAAAACATTATCATATGTGACATATTATAAAACATGTACATATAAAACATTATCATATGTGACATATTATAAAACATGTAGTGTGTCTTGCTCATAATATAGAAGGCATCCTAATATATCTAATCGATATATCTAATCGAGGTCCAATAGCTAATTTCTGAACCATTAGAGATAGCCACATACTTCTACTTGCAAAAATGCTTTAAATGTCTTAAAGAACTACATTTTATGGTGTTTTTGTCAAAAAATTTACTGCTGAAAAATTACGAAGCCTAAATTATTATAAAGTCCTCCGATCCTATTAGTCATATTCTGTGAAATTAGTCGTATTCAGTGAAATTAGTCATATTCAGTGAAATTAGTCATATTTGGTGAAACATTTTAAACAAGAAAAAAAACTCCACACACACACACACACACATCTGCGACTAAAATTAAACGAGTCATGAAGCTTTGGATGCTGTTATTTTAAAGCAATCAGAGGCCACCTGGAACAAGAGCAACGAGTTGACTGGCGAATCTTCCTAGAAGTGACCAATAAAATAATCTGAAATAGTCTAAAATAGTGACATTCAAAGCTTCATAACTCGGCCAATTGTCATTGCAGAAAAGTGAAACTTGTTTTCTCTAAAATTTTAGTGAGTCAACAATATTTTCTGAATATGACGAATAGATTCGGGAGAGTATATAAAAATTTAGACTTCGTAATTTTTTCGACGAATAAGGTCGAAAAGTCGGTGAATTAATAAAAAAATTTTAATAAAAGCGGTAATATTTTGGCCGATGAGTATGAAGAATAATCAACCAAGATTTGAGGAGTGAAAACGTGACATAAAAATTGGTGTAGGTCGTGTCGTACATACATAGTATTTATTTTGTTATTTGAATATGTAAGTAGTTTCAGTACATTTACTAATTAATGTATTTACCAACAAAATCAATAAGCTGACACAGTTTCTAATTTTTCTTGCTAGGAAGCAAGCGTTCACATGCTTTTATACATGTATGTATAGTAATACATTTAGCAGATAGTTCCACGGGGTTCAACTTTAATATTAAATTCATTACAGATCTTATGATTTAAAAATGAAACATTTTAGCAAATAGTTAATTTCTGTCTTATATAATTTCTTCGATGACAAGATGATAGTATGAGATATGACATGTATGCGCAGACTAACTAGACTATCTCATCTCTAGATTTACTACAATGCGCATGCTCAGATTTCATCACAATGTTACATTTCTTAACAGTCTCCCTATGATTTGTAAAATTGGTGTATAATTGACCTACACATAATTACATTGCATGAACCCAATAAATAAACCAAATAATAATAACTTATAAACCAATATATAAAAATGAATCTAATAAGTGAATTTAAATGAGAATATCTCCGAGATTAAAATCAAATTATTTTCTACATGAATATTTTTAAGCCGATATTAATGATTTCACACAGATAAACAATGCTTACAGACATTTCGCTAATTTTTTATTTAAATAATTTAAATCGGTGTATCAATCTTTAAACCACATTGGATCCTTATTTTTTTGATATTTAAACATTTTCGAGCCGATATCAGTAATTTCACACAGATAGACAATGATTGCATATATTTCACCGGTTTTTTATTTAAATAATTTAAATCGGTATATCACTCCTTATACCACTTTGAATCCTTACTTCTTTCATTCTAAACATTCCAAACTGACTCGTACCATTTCGACTGGTAACATGTTTAGAAGCCCTACTCAGCTCAAAAATAATAATAAAAAAAAGACGGAGTTAAAAAAATAATAACTGCGCAAAATAATAAGTAAAACATTGTAGAGTTCCACTTCTCAACAGCCAGTGAGTATTTTATACACTTTCTAGAAATACACACGAAGGAATATACACTAAAATAAGAAGGAATACCCCGAAAATAAGTGTATTAAGAAGTAAACAAAAAATTGATTTTTTTACCCAGCGGGCACCCGCTTCCATTCAGCTGTACAAGTGTACATCTTGTCTCCCTCGAAACCGTGACTGACAAGCAATAAGGAAGCTGGAACAAGTCTCTTTTTTTCGTAAAGGTCAACAGCTCGAAAAGAAATGTCACATCTCTGTGGTAAGGCGCGAGTCTATTTTATTTACTTCATCCTGGTCGCTGGGAGCGGTTTATGGAATGGAGTGCGGACTATTTTTTCTCCAATATGCGGAGCTTGCTTTGTTGTTATGTGGAGTATCTCCAAGAAGTGGATAAAATCCTGAATATAAATTGAACTATAAGGCCCTGAATGAAAACATTGCGGAGCAATATTATTAGGAGTGCTTAGAAGGAAAATAGCGTTGTAAGGAAAAATAAATATGGCAGTCTCGAAAAATGGTTGTGAGGTGGTGTAGCAGTGAGAAGTGACGGCGCATTATCAATTCATTTTAAACGAAAATTGCAAAGCTAGTAAAAGTAACTGTTACCTAAAACCTGGATTTTTTCTTTTATTTTTTGAAAAAATAAAATAAACAACTTCACTTGTTTCATGTTTGCAAAGATGAAGTTTTGTAATCGATTTTTCACTTATTTTCTGACGTGCTTGAGCAATGCAATCGTGCACACATGTGTGTTCTCGACGACAATTCAGTATTTTAATATTTTTAGAACTTAAAAATCGGATCATCTTTAATAAAATTACATTAACTTTCTGTCTGTGTAATTTTTGACGAGAAAACGTCTTTCCGCTCGTTACAGTGATAGTCGGTCGAACTTTCCTGTGTGACAAAATACCGTCAGAATTGAATCGCTAATAACTACGAGACTAATAATGCGAAAAGAATGGTTGACCCCACAACGGATAGATCATATCTCTAAGAGTTTGTCGCATAGTATTTGTTTCGCCTGTGACGTCATAGCACTAGTGTAGGCGCATGCGCGTGATTGTTATGAATTAGTTTTTTGTAAGCTTATAAATAAGTGTAGCGTGGAAAAGCGATTATCTAGGAGGTTGATTCTGAAGTCATTTTAAAGAGCTTGAAGACTACTATTACTAGGAACCAAAGTTTGACAATAAAAATATTTATGAGAATATTAGTAAAAATCAGCATTAAATTGAAAATTTCAAACTCTGCATGTTTTTTTATTATAACATGCAGAGTTTTCTTTAGAATTGTACGAAACTTGCAGAATACTTGACAATACGTAAAAGAAACATTGTATTAAAATTTAAATTCAGAAGTTTGAATATTAAGGAATATATGAGCAATTGTAGCAAATAATGTTTTACTGCCCATACGCGAAATGTAGTTCTATATACTATCAATAGATGGTGCCATCAAAAGCTACTCTAAATAAAACTTAAGAAAGGCACAGTTCGGGTCCGCGCCGTACACTTTTCGTGAAAAGTTTGTCGCATGTAGCAAGGGTCTGTGGTAGCTTGTGATTTATCTATTTTGTAACCATTATTTTAGTCTTTGTAAATATTGTATTAAAGAGATTGATAATTATATTGCATATAAATACGAAACACTTGTTTTATGATTTTATCCTGACGTTTTCACGAAAAGTCTACGGCGTGGACCCGAACTTCGCCTTTCTAATGTTTTATTTAAATCACTCTTTAGATGGAACGTTTACAAACGTGTTCAAATACCGTTGAACCAAGGGAGTTGTTATTTATACGCAAAGTTTTATTAGTATAATATGTTCCAACGCTATAAAAGTACTAAGTAAACACATTAGTCTGTGAAAATTGCAGGATACAGCAGAAAATTGACTTGCTTTCAACCCGCAGAAATCGCGGGATATGCAGTTAGAAAGTTTACAACATTAAAACCAGATTAATAAAATTACATTAATAATATTAGATTAATAAGTACTCTAGTTTGATAAATTTTTAACTAGTTGTAAGTTTGAGACACATTATATCCCAGGACTAAAAAAGGGAAAGATATTTAAAGAAAAAATTCTGCTGTTTAGCAAACTAACAAAATTGTGTTTTAAAGTCTTTTTTAATAGAATTTGTAGAAAAGTTTTTGTAAGAAATACATTGCCTGAAACAAATGTATTAAACCTTGAGACACTGATATTGATACTCTAATTATAGAGAATTTAATCATATATAGCACACATTTTCAATTTTTAATGAATGCATAAGAATTTTCTTTCTTATGATAAATACTGTTTTAAATCATTAAACATTGTCCAAAAATCTACTTTTTAATTATTTTATAGTATTGTTTCCAAAGTTTCTCGCTTTTATCATTTTGTTTTGTCTTCCAAATTTTTCATATCAAAATTTTCTACGTTTAAGTATAAAAAGTAACACTTCTTTTTTCGAAAAAAAATCCGCTTTCAGCATTATCCACTTTTTAGTCTTTAATACATTTAATAATTCTTTATCGTAAATTGTATGGAATCTTGTTATCTACTACCAAGTGACGCATTGCACGTGGAATCAAAATTAGTTAAAAATAAACGACTCATATCTAAATAAGTTATTTAAATATAAATTATTTATTGGTAGGAAAATACATTTGTACAAAAGTTCAGAACTCTACAACATCAAGAAGTGAGTAAAAAATCAATAAGAAAATTTCTTCTTCAGAAATATGAAGGATAGAAGTTGAATAAAAACGTGCAGATATTAAAAAGCATTTCGGAAAACTATTGAAATTACAATTAAAATTTAAATATAACGATATAATCGGTAGAAATGGTAGATTAAAAGAAATCGCGCTACAGACAAAAATTGACTGAAAATAAGTATTGAGAAAGCAAAATAAGGACATATAACAATTTTCTTTCGAAATAAACGAACGCAAGATTATTTTTCAGAAAGAAGTTGCTAAGACGAGTTAAGTATTTAGAAAAAGGAAATTTATGTAATATTTTTCTTTGGAAATAAACGAACGCAAGATTA
>BGPR01000030.1:259466-273005 GCA_013235015.1 Araneus ventricosus | reverse complement strand
GAAATAAACGAACGCAAGATTATTTTTCAGAAAGAAGTTGCTAAGACGAGTTAAGTATTTAGAAAAAGGAAATTTATGTAATATTTTTCTTTGGAAATAAACGAACGCAAGATTATTTTTCAGAAAGAAGTTGCTAAGATGAGTTAAGTATTTAGAAAAAGGAAATTTTTGTAATATTTTTCTTTAGAAATAAACAAACGCAAGATTATTTTTCATAAATAAGTTGCTAAGACGAATTAAGCTTCTTAACAAAGGAAAATTATGTAATATTTTCTTTTGGAAATAAACGAACGCAAGATTATTTTTCGGAAGTTGCTAAGACGAATTAAGTATCCTAAAGAAAGAAATTTATGTAACTTTTAGGTATTTTACACACTTGAGAATTCAACGATTTTTTAAATTTATTATTGCAAATGAATATTATGGATAGAGTGATAGCTGTAAACTAATAACTGAAACAAAATAATTCCTAATCAAAATATATTCTTATGGATTCAAGAGCTGGAAAACCAAACGATTTGCTAAGATTTAGTTGCATCTTAAAAAATCAAAAATCATAATACCAAATACCTCCAAGTCTTTTTTCATGCATTAAACTCTCATTTTACATTTTAGTTTTGGTTTATTTGTTTTTTCGTAAGGATAGTATTTAGCATTTCAGAGTCTAACTAACACATGTGATATGTTAGAATAAATTAATAAAGCAATTTAAAAGAAAGAAGTAGCATTCTCCATTTTAAAATGAGCAATATTTTGGAAAAAGTTAAACAGAGTTCCCCAAATATTTACAGAATTTCTTATCAATATCAATGACCGTTATTGCCGCAATGACCGTTATTATTTTTTAAATCCGGAGTTTTTTCAATTTCCGGATTCAAACATTTTTTGAATCTGGAATTAAATAATTTTTTAAGTTAAAAATAAGGATTTTAAAGTCTTAAAATACCAACTGACATCAACAACACTTGGCACCAGTTATACCATTGTTTACCTGAGTAAATAATTTACGAGTATGTAAGACACTGATTTTTCAGATAAAGAACCCAGAATTCTAAGTTATCTTGAATTTATTTGCACTTTCCGATTTTTAATAAGAGCTTCTCATATTTCTGTCCTATCCATTAGAGCTACTTTCAAGATCCTCCCATGAACACAGCAGAGTTATAGAAAAAAGCATCCTTCTGGAAAAGAAAGGCCACATCGAAAAAGATCAATTCCATCTCATAATATTTGCAAACAAAAACTTAGATGGAATGAATTAATGCCTCTAATTTTCTCAGTCAACACATTCTCAAATGGGGTGCTCGTTGATTGAACAGGTTTGTTTCGAAAAGGATCCATTAATACTCTTTTACATATCCGAATATACTCTTGTATGAGCCGAAGAATTTTAGAAAAATTGAAAGTTGAAAGTGTGTCTGTGGGGAAAAGAAGGGAAGTCGACGTATACTCGGTTTGGTGAAAAAAAGTACTTTACTCAATCCCCCCTTTTTTGCTTATGTTTATGAAAGGCAATGAGAAAACAATAGTTCAAGTGTTCACGGGACTAAAAAGGTTTTTATTGGCATTTGAAAAATGATGAACTGATGAACTTATTTAGAATCTGAATTTTCAGAGTTCTTGAAATTAAGAATAATGTACATTATTTATTAAAATTTCTTCATTTTAGGGGGTCAACTTATACACAAGTATACACGATATATAAATGCATCAATTTACCGGCGAAATAAATGTTTATAAGCAGAGGAATATCGATTATACCTTATATGTAGAACGCGTATAGAATAGTTATGAATAAGGAAAGTTTACTTTCAGTTGGCTTCTGAAGATATGGAATTATACTGTCAAGTTTTGTCAAACTCTTGTAAGGGTTTTATTTTTAATACCATTGCCATTTTCGCACGCATTCCTGACTCCATTAAGCAATTTAATTTCAAATTTAATTGCTAACATTACACACATCTCGTTTTCATAACCTTAAAGGACAATATAAATAAATTTGAATGAACAGTTAAAAGATTCTGGGGACTTTTCAAACACATAAGGACACATTTATTAATTAGTACATAGAATGTTCATTTAAATTCCAAATGTGCTTTTAAGCCATCGAATTCTTAATTCTCTATTGAAGAGCTGAATAAATGAACTTCGTAAGCATAAAGAGATAATTTTCAGCGACGTGTTTTTAATCTATTTAGTTAACTTTTAAGGAAAATTGACAAACAAATTTCTAGTAAGTCTCTTACCTATTATTTAGAAAGGCATCATTAGTCATTAGAGAACTTGTAAATTAGACAGAAAATTTGCGATATCAAAGGGATATTAGAAACTGCAATGCATTTTAATTCAGGTTTTCAAATTATAAATAAATGTAATGGAATGCATTTCTTACATTCACTGAATCAATGGCAATAATTTAAATAAATGTAATGAATGATAATAAGACAATGAATGATATAATTAACTTTCATATTGCTACAAACCTGTAACGTCGCTTTCCAGCAGTGTCAGTCTTATGGTTGGAAAGAGACATTTACAGATTCTATGGCATGCTGGAGGGGGAATGGAAGCCATTTATCCAGACCTTGGCGACAAAATGTAGGAGCTGAAAATGCTATAATTCCCCTGCTATCTCTGTTAGAAGCGAATTTATGGAGATTCTTCTGGAATTTCCCTGTGAAGTCATATCCTGCCAGAAAAGGGTATAAATACTTGGAGGTACTGAAGCCTTTGAATCTCTTTGGAACGTCTTTGGAGTGTGTTTGAACGTCTTTAAATCTCTTTGTAGTCTAGTCCGTATTGCGAATTGATCAGCTATTAGACGTTGAGCGCTATCGCTGTTATTGTTAGTGATTTACGGTCTGTTTGTTCTTCTAATTTGTACAAGAGCTATTCTTCTTGCTTCCTGTGCTTCGTGTTTTCCAGAATATTCCTGAATTAAACGTCGTTCTCCATTATCCTGCTTTTTGGACTGTTTTCACCGTACAAACACCGGACGGATTTTCGTAACAATATAAAAGTAATTTCTATTAAAATTCATTAATACTAACTACCTCTGATATGGCATCTAAACTTACGTTTTGCTTCCTATATGAATATATTGATTCCAAACGTTATTCAATAAGAAAAAATCGGCTATATGGCTGTTTAATCCAATGCTTCCACATTAGAAGTTTTAGTTTTGTTGCTTTAGCAATGCGATTTAAAATCGGAAAACTAAGAATGTGCCACTAAAATTTAAATTGCTAATGCTGAAATAATGATTGTCTGATTAAATAAAAGCTGGTGTTTATCTTCAGCTTTCTGTGTGTTTCAAATTGATTTTGTTATAAATAGAGGCTGATTGACAATAGGTAGTGGCTTGTACTTCTCTGTTAGAAATACTACTCGGAAAATCGACTAAATTTGGTGCTGCTGCACTGCAGGAAGTTTGCATACTGACGAAAAAACTTAACAACTATTGTCAAAATAGGATTTGATTCACAATAACTGGACTTGGAATAGGAATTAATAAAAAATGGATTAGATATGGAATTAATAAAAAAAATAGGACCAAAGTGGTTCATGTTTTGTTGTTGATGATGATCCCCGAAGATCAGCAGAACTATATCAGGTGCATGAGCCTGTGCACTCTAAAGAAATCCAATGTCAATAAAGGATTAGAAACAAGATCATGTTCGGAAAGCCCCAGGCATGCAAGAATATGATCAGGTGTGGCCTGTTCTGCAGTACAGTTTGGGCAGATCTCAAGACACTTAGAATTATCAGAAAAAGTCAGACTTCTGATATGCCCACTAAGGAAGCGAGTAAGAGTTGTTTACTGCAGTTAATTGATAGACAGTCACCTGGTTGAGAACCCTGATACCAGTGATGTACCGGTGGAATGAGCCAGCGGTGGTACTGGTATCTGGTTTATGAATAACTTTAATGAAATTACTTTTGAGAATGCGAAATCAGACAGAAAATATAATGTACAATATTTTCTTTGCAAGAACAGGCAAAGACATACCAGTGCAAATGCGGCTCGACAGGTCCTCCATCGACTTGCTTCAAAATGTTTATTCGAAATGTTTAGTGTTGTCAGGGTACCAAAATATACTAAGTGGTGTGGTGGTAGTTTAAAAGAGATTTTGATTTAAACCAAAGATTTATCAGAACACCACTCGAAATAAAACCTTTTAAAGTTAACGGCCAAAAGAATCATAACATATGCGTTGTGTATTGAAATATGCAATAACCTCAGGTTTATTAATTAAATCAAAGTATAAATTCAGACCTAGCAAAATTCCCTTGAAGTTAGTGTGCATTTGAGATACAGTAAATGACAGACACATAAATAGAAATAGTATAACAAATTTATTTAAAATCTTGAATTGCATTGAAAAGTATATCTTGGCTAATAAATGACACTACAAAATGCAAAACATTGTGAACACATCTTTATATGGAGAGGCCCCTTCCACTTGTAAGCATTTGCTTATTAAATGAAAACATAACACTTCAATAATAGGACATATGTTGTGATAATATTCTAATACACATTGCTTTTAGATACTCTTTAAATTTACCATTTTTTTATTTGTTAGCCAATCTTTGGAGATTTAGTAAGATTTAAATCATGTATCATTACTCAGCTAAAAAAAATCAATTCTTTTAGATTTTTACACAATTACATTAAAGTTCTTGACTATCCTTGCACTACATTTAGTTGAGAATTTACTCTGGCAAAGATAAACAAGTTTTCAAAAAAAAAAACTCTTTCACAACATAACAATTTATGGGATTCTCCTCTGGTTTAAACTTTTAAATTTCAAAAAAATTTTAAAAACAACTTAGCCGACAGGTGTGGCTGGCTGTTGCTTGCATGGCGACACTCCATGGGAAATTAAACTGGCGCTTTAGATGGTCATCAATTAGGGTGTTTCACTGGAACAGCCGTATTTTCTCTGGTGGTCTGGACATCTTCAAACGGGGGGGTGGGGTGATTTTCGCTCCAAACAGGTGTCAGCAGCATGACTCGTCCTCAGGTGACTCAGGTTAAAAACGATGACGTGATGTACATGGCACTGCTAAGATGAGTGACTGGATAAGCTGGTCAGGGCTCAGGAGCTGTGTATGAATCATGGGCATCAGAACCTCTGCATCTTCCAACAGGGGCGGGAGGCAATTTTTTTTGCTCCAAACAGGTGTCAGCAGCATGACCCGTCCTCAGGTGACTTAGGTTAAAAACGCTGATGTGATGTACATCACACTGCTAAGATGAGTGACTGGATAAGCTGGTCAGGACTCAGGAGTTGTGTATGAATCTTGGGCATCAGAACCTCTGCAGGTGGGTCACTGGCCATCAATAGGCGCGCTACGCTTGAGAAACAGACGCACACATGTAGTTGGAGATTCTATGGAACTGCCGGAAGGCTAGCTTTCGCACACTCGGAAGGAAAATGATTTTACGATCCTTGTTAGGCCTAACACGCCTGCTAATCATGATAAACGACGCAACGGCCAGCACCGCCTGTTTAGCAAAGTTCCTTGGCAGCAATCTCTCACATCAATTGGTGGTGAACTTCCATATCACCACTTTCTATAAAAAAAAATATCTTCTTCTGTTTTTCCTTCCAGCCAAAAAATCTGTGTCTCAAAAGTCTCTCTCAAAATCCCTGTGTTTCCACCATGCACCAGCCATTTTGAATCCCCCGGGGAGGATCGCCAAGAAACGCCAAACCGCCAAATTTTTAAAACGGGCAAAGGCACGGTTAGCATTAAAATTTTTCTAGCCAAAGAAAGCCAACCTCGCCAAGTCGAATCTGAATGGGTAGAGCAAGCAGAAGCTGCTCAGATCTTACCCAATCAGAACGAGGCAGCCTTAGTCGCTGACCAAAGAGCGGGTTTCAAATTTAATTGGGAAGAAAGGGGATTTAAGAGATTTAGTGTTTCCAACCTGTCACAGCGGACAGGAAGAGAGGCGTGTCAGCTCCATCTGGTCAACATCTTGCTTGACCTGTTTTCCGCTGGATAAAAGAAGCGACATCCTCTCTGAAATGACAAGAGGCAAAGAAATCTATGGATCGTTTCTCCGACAAAGCGCGAAGGATTGTATTCCCACCGAGTTTGTCGGTTCAAAAATTTGCTTACACGTGCATTGATGGGGGAGGGGGGAAAAGGATGCAGCTGTTATCTGTTTCTGCTGTTACTTGCAGGTGTTTTGTAGAACAACAAGAAACTAAGGAATAGAAGCTTTTAAATTTAACTGAGAAAATTACACAAACAATTATACCTACTTTTGAATTAATAAAGAATGTGCATTAAGCAATTTAAATCAAACAAAGTGAATTAATCAATTATTACCTTTAAAATGAAACCAAACATGAATTAAATATATTGAATTCACAATAGAAAAAATTAGAATAAATAAAACATGGAGATATCAGAATTTGAATCTGTCAAGAAGAATTTGTACCTTTATAGAAAAATATAAATATATATATAAAAAAAACATTGTTATTTCAACATGACAAATGTGTAAGTTCGAATATTCATTTAAGTTCCTTGATAAACTCGTTCTTTAAACAACCCACATCCAAAAGTCTCAGAGCCTGAGATCTGGCCCCGTATTGACGAAAATGGGAGCGAATCTGCTAATAACTCTTTCCTGAGTAAATGCTTGTTTAATAGATGTTTGCTAACACGGAATTAAAAATTTCCGGAAAATATCGTCAGCTCTAGAGCCAGAAATAATAAATGTTATTGGTCATATCGAATTGCAAATTTCCGGAAAATATCGGAAGTTCTAGATCCAGAAATAATAAATGTTATTGGTCATATCGAAATATAAATTTGCGGAAAATATCGGCAGCTCTAGAGCCAGAAATAATAAATGTTATTGGTCATATCGAATTATAAATTTCCGGAAAATATCGTCAGCTTTAGAGCCAGAAATAATAAATGTTATTGATCATATCTTCTTCAAAAAAGGAAGGTCCAGGTATGAATGATGATGTTAAGTCATATCACACAGCTACTTTTGAGCCATGCTACGAAATTTGTTAATTAATGCGAAGGTTTGTTTCTAACGAAATGCGAAAAATTTTCTTTGCATTTACAATAGGAATGGAGATAACAGAAATCTCCCACACTAATACTAGAAGAGGTATTATGTGAGTTTCCTGCAGTAGAGCGCAATTTCCGCATTTACAATAGAATGGAGATAACAGAAATCTCTCACATTAGTACTAGAAGAGGTATTATGTGAGTTTCCTGCAGTAGAGCGCAATTTCTACCATTGCGGTCGTGGTGTGAGCTAATTTTTTTATTATTATTTAGAAATTGAAACCATTTATTCAGGAAAGTATGTGCCCCAAATATGGTTGCTATTCGCCACTCAATTTTTCTAGCACAGAGATTCAAATACCTCCTGTTTAATTTTGATAATTCTGTGGTTTGTACTTTAAAATTTCTTCAGTGTTAAGCGATTCTCGAAATCACCGTTTGACAAGCATTCTTTGTACTTTACTGATTGTGTATTTTTCGTGACAATTGTTGCTTCTCGGTTTTAAAAAATTTATTGTTACGTAATTTATATCTAATTCTGGGTCAGAATATGAGAAGAACCTGCATGAAGACCTGAAGAATGCATGATATCATCATTGACTGAGGATGCCTTTAATCGCGTCCAGTATCTCTCACAGCATTCAGTATGGATTATTCCGGGATAGTTCTAGTTAATTATTATATTTATTTTTTCCCTCCTCTCCATGATCCTTATTGACGCCGAAGAGTGTTATTCAGATCTGCTGTCCGGAATATTGGACATCAACTTTGAACAGCTCCTATTAATTCAATAATTGACGAAACTACATTCTGTTTTTTTTAATTTGATTCTCGATTTTCTTAAAAATATAATCGTTGCACAGAATTTTCGTTTCTGGCATGGAATCATTTCATTTTTTTTAGTTTTTCCAAAACAACTCTAGAAAATCATCATTCTTCCCAAAATGGAGCTCTGTGGTGAATTTTGTTTCTCAAGTAATTTCTTTTATTAACCATTTAAAAGGCTTCTGCAGTATTTTATTATCCTTTGTCAACCAATTTAAAGTGAGATTTGTGTTATCTTTTGCCTTTTTTCGGTTGAAATATCCGGTATTGTCCGGATGCCAGACATGGGGTAACTTTTTTAATTTTTCATCTATAGGTTTGAAATTTCATTTATACTTAAACCTTTGCAGTAGTACACAGTAAGCCAAAGGAAAAAATTCTAACTCCATTATTTCTTGATTTCGACTGAAGGGGTTTTAAACAGTAAATCTAGTGGAAAGGTCTTCACTTCGGGGCCGGAGGGTTCCAGGTTCGAAACCCGATTCCACGGAATATCCGTCGTATATGTGGGTCTCGTGCACGTTAAATCTGGCATTGTGGGTCAAACATTCTCCCTCTGGTGTCATGCGGGAGTTTGGAGAGAGGCTGTCTATTCAGGTACTGTCCTCGTCAAGTGACCGCTGTTTGAAAGTGCGAAGTCCATTCTGAAATTGTCCTCATGTTGCTGCAAAACAGTCGTTAATATAACGAAAATAAAACCCGTCTAATTAATAACTATATAATTCTTGATTATTTCAATACAACAATCTGTATATCAATTTTAAAACAGTTGAAATTATTATTTTTCATGAAAAACTAATAAATTTTTATTCTAAGAGCCTAAAACATGGAAAATGTTAAAGACATTTGGATGATATTCTATGATAAAAGCAACAACGAAATGATCCCACAGAAGAGTTTTTTATGTAAGGAAATTCCTCTCCCATAAATATTTATCTAACCTTAATTGCCCACATTTTTCGCTTGATCGCTAAAAAATATTTAAAGGTTAATCTAATGGATACTTTTTTCATTTTTATATATCTCTTTTCTGAGATTATTTAAATATTTGAGGTCTTATTACCTGTTCTGTTAAAATCTTAACTTTTTTATGCTATTCGCCATTTTTTTCTGTCATGATGTGTCAAAACAGGCTGATGGTTTCTTAACTGCTTATTTGTTTTTTCTAAAGTGTATAATTTGAAAAATCTAGATATTTTTAGTAAGAAAAAAATGATAGCGTTTCTTCTTCTGTAAAAGAATGTCGCATTTTGAGTATAGGATTCTACCTGAGTCGAAGTACGAAAAAGAATATGTTATCCTAAAACAAACAAAAAGAATAAAAGATAATTTTGGTAATTTTTCTATGAATTATGTGCCACATTAATGTTATATTGCCAGTAAAATCTTTTTCTATGTTTCCTGTCACAATAATCATTTGTAACATTGTTGGCGAGTATACATATTTTATATTTCTCTTTTTAATTCATCTAATTTAAATATTTCTACTTTGGAAAAATCAAGCTTAGACAATTATACTGCAGAAATATGTTTGTTATAATGTGTTTTAATAAACTGTTAGAATGACAGTAAGATTAAATATTGGTAAATAAAATATTACAACTTAAATAAGAAAAAAAATGTAACTCATGTATAATCAGCTGTTCGAAATTGAAAGCGATTGATTATTTTTAAATCACTGATACATAAATTGAATACTTAAGAAGGCTTATATATATATATTTTTTTATTGTCAAAGATCTCATCAAATCTGTACAAAATTAGTACAATTAATGTAGAAAAAAATTCTAAAAAATTATTTTAAAGTTTTGGTTAATAAGATTTTTTGTTTCTCTTTATAGCATGAAAACACAGAGAAGAATTTTAGGATAACAAATTCTTCCCATTCATGGGCTTGATCCAGAATTTGAAATTGTTCACAAACTTGAACTAGTGCTTGCCAAATTTATTTCTCTACTACTTGGGGTTTTTTTACTTGTCATGTTCCAATGCATATGAACAGACATCCATACAAAAATCGATTTTTCAGCTCAGGGAGTTGTAATAAGCGGATATCTTCAAAGTCTTGAGTTTCATTTTATACTTAATATATAAGAAAAGACAAACAATATACAATAACCAGATGCATAGAACAACAGAAATAGAAGGTTCTTAAGTGCGGAGACAATCAATTCTCATTATGCATTTTGCGTTTATTAAGAAACCTCATTCTTATTTTTAGCAGTTCACAAAATTATAGAAGTGAATTAAATATAATTACAATTTCATAATCAAAATAGTAAATTAGTATTCCCCAAAACTGCCTCTTATTCTGTATAACTAACACAATAGGATCCCAGGCAACAGATTCAACAAAACTATTCTCTGTACCACAAATTAAAAGGGAATCCTTCAAGTATACAGGTAGAAATATCGAGAAATATATTTACATTTAGTGTATACATACTCTGAAGAAGTCCTGCGACTCTGCGATGAGAAAAATAAGGCATAAAACCCTTCTTAGAAGCCAGAGATCTCATTACATTGCGAGAATCATCAACCAAAGGACTCAACTCAAACAAACTCGTCCTTATTTTGAATAGATTGAATAAGTAATTGTGAAGACATCATTGTGGCGAGCATTGTAACAAGTCAAAACAAGATAAATTTCATATTTCGAGACATTTCCATTTAATGAATTCTAGGTTTTAATAAAGACCTCAAACACGTCGAGACAAACTTAGCGAAACTACATCTACAGTCTTGTTGTCTCCAGCAGATAGCAATGCGGACATCGACACGGAATAAAGGTATTTCTAATTAAAACCAAATTTGTAGCTCTTTAGCGGCATGAGTGGCATTTTAACGATTCCTTGTAATGAGCTTTCATATTAAGATACAACTTCGCGACCTGTTCTCAAGATAATGCCGTCTGCAAAATGGGAAAACTTCTCTCGCCGAATATCGTTCTCGCCGACCTCTTCAACTTCGTCGTTGTACCGTATGCAAGATAAGACGATTTCCGCTTATAACAAAATAATGCTTCTTGTAGTTGCATTCGTTCTTGGAGTTTCGCCTTGTTCGCGATTTTGCATTTGAATGCAACTGACGTCTTTGTAGCAAGATGTGTAGAGTATGTTAAACGTAAACACATCTTAGTGTCGGTTGTTAGACAAAAGTAATCATCACATCTTTTACTAGGAAGTTAAGTAAGTGGATATTTTTATAATTATTCATAGGGCGTAAGGAAACCAATTCAAGCGATATTGCAAACAGATGTGAAACGTAATTGCGCATGAAATCACTGCATTGTTCTTTGACGACATGCTCTTTATCGTCCAGTAAGATGCACAATGACTTCTATGTTGTGGCGTAGTTGAAGTATAACACGTGAATGTGAATTGACTTAATTAGACATCTGGTCAATGAATCATGTGATATTAAAATTTCTCATCAATGCAGATATGATTATTTTCTGTCATTGGTACATATATTTAACATAAATGCCCGTTGTAACATACTTTATTTAATTTAAAAAAATTAATAACAGTTATTCTTACAACAGCATGTAGGGAGACAAATGTATTTAAAATTTACGTAAAAAACCAGGAAGAATGGATATATCTATTTTATTAAATCTGCTCTGTTTAAAAGTGTAAGAGGACTATTTAGCTGCAAACCTCATCATCTGTCAAACGATGAAGACGCTTGAACAGTCATCCTTTCTTTGGACATTTGATTTTTAAGGAACATTTGTCGCAGAAAACACACTAGGTCATGGGTTCCCAAACTTTTTTCTCTCTTGTACCCCTTGATCGATCTTTTTGTTTCCACGCACCCCCTACTGTCATAACCCCTCTCCAACCATCCGTCTATGCAAAGAAGTTTTCATCAATAATAAGGACCTAGGTGAGCTTAAGAATCAAATGACTGGAATTTATAGTACTTATTTTTGATTTTACATTTTATTCCGTTTTTACAATAGTATTAGTTCAGCGTCAAAACAGATGAGACCAGGATTGTATTAATTTCGTGTTCACTTATAGGGATAGCTAAAAATTACACTTCCTTTTGTTTTCTTTTTTCTTATATGGAGGGTAGGTTTAGGACTTGCATAATTTACTTTTTACACAAACTTGGTGAAAAAAATTCCGTAACATTTTAAATCCCTTGTGTTTTCTTGTGTCCGCCATTACCGACTTTGAGTTCGTGTACCCTCAACTGGTCCTTCGTGGTACCTTGAGGACCCAACTTGAGGACCAACCTTGATGACTAACCTTGAGGACCAACCTTGAGGACCAACTTTGATGACCAACCTTGAAGACCAACCTTGAGGACCAACCTGGAAGACCAACCTGGAAGACCAACCTTGTGGTACGCGTACCACAAGGTTGGGAGCCTTTGCACTAGGTTGTGGCAGAAAACATACGAGATTGGAAGATTGTTCACGGATTCACATGCATCATCTTATGAGAAATTCTCCTTCTGTATTAAAACATATTCAAAGTACACTTTTATACCACTATATACAAAGATACGTTTTTGAAACATGAAGGAAAGTCTTTTCATATTCCGATTTTCCATCTCAATATTTAAAGTGTGGAGATTCTTTCAATGCCGTGAAAAAATAACAATTCTTATATAAAGGAAGAGGTGTTATTAATTTTTTTTTTAAATCATGAAGAGCAGTTCTCAGACAATTTATTTCCTGAAAGTGAGAAGGCCATTCCAAAAGATTCTCCCAATTGAAGTCAAAAGTTCATGTCAAAATCACTCTTGTGTAGCTTCAAAATATAAAGCTAATCTAATTTTCAGAGTAATAAAAAACTAGTTTAATGTTATAAATTTTAAAATTAACGGTAATTAGATTAGAGCTATTTACTTTGAAATATTTTAGATTTCTATAAAAAAAATTGTTTTCGCATTTTTTTAAAAAGTGAACCCAATTAACGTCCTGAACTAGATCTTAAGTTTCCTAACTATTTTATCACACTAATTAATTTTCTTCAAGGAGGTGAAGAAAGTTACACATTTATATCCTAAGTATTAAGAAATAGAAGAGAAATAGTTTAGGTTAACTTCATTAAACAACAGTTGCTAGAATCTGTACAAAATTAGTTTAAAATAATTCTTATTCTCTCATAATACAATTATCGGGTTACTCTTTGAGAATCTTTTTTCCTCAACTATAATAGGCTGAACAGTTTGTTTCTTGTACTAAATTAATCTAATTAGTGTTTTTAAGATAGGACTTCACATTAACCCAGCATTTTGAATAATCCAATGTCCAAATGTTATTAATCGCTTCATTAATGCCAGATCTGAGATTGGAGGTGAAGGAGAGGGATTTCCTTTTACACCCTTTTCCAGTTCTCAAGAGAGCGGCGACTATGTGATGGTTTTCGCAGTTGGTTAAATTACCCAATCCTAGGTGTAGTCGAGAAGACATGCATTCATTATCCTCTATAAAATAAATTTTGTGCTATTTTCTCAGGGACAGCAGGCAGTGTGACATATGGTCTTTTCCTAAAAGGGGGAAATATAAAGCCATCTTTTGTTTCTGAATTGGTGTTAGAAGTTTTGAAAATTGAGTGTTGGTAAATTCATTAATTTATTTTAATACTGTAATAATTAATAATCAATAATGTTGGGCATTTTCGTGATTTTCAAAAAATAAAAACGTTTGTT
>BGPR01000030.1:224848-250408 GCA_013235015.1 Araneus ventricosus | reverse complement strand
CATATCTAGGGGTCTTGTAGAGGCTGAGGGATTGTGCCAAAGTTTTATTTTGCGATGCATATCCAACATGGAGGGTGGTGGGTGGCGGGAGATTATTGATGACATATATAGGGGTCATAAGCTTCCATATGAAGCAAAAACTATCGAAATTGGTTCATTGGTTGGAGCCTGGGAACTGGCCCTCTGGCTTTGCCAATTATTTTAAATATATAGATGATAAGAAAAGCATAACTTGTTTAAATTCATACATGTTAAACTCTGTTGAATCGCAATGCTACGCGAATGCTACATACATTGAGAGAAAATAGAGATTCATCATTACTCCAATATAATGGATTTCTCATACGTGTCAACTTTTATTGTTGCTTTGGTAACAAAACTTGCCGAAAACAAAGAATATCACTAAAGTTTAAATTACTATTACTAAAATCGTGATTGTGCACATTTATAAAAACTTGTGTTGCATTTAAAAAAAATATTTTTATGTCTTTTAGTAAGAGTCTCCATTTATAAACAGTTTACCCTTTGAACTTTCTTCAATATTATTATGTCACTCTAGGAATCATGTTTAATAAGCCTTCTTTACCCTTATTGTGACGTATACTTATTATGGATAGTTTCATTTTTCTTTTTTTAAGAATGTGATGATAAATGATAAATTTTGATGCGATTGCGTGCCATCTGGTGAAAATTAATTACGTGTAAATTAATTATCTATGCCCACAAATAAACACTTAACGAAAAAGGAATTAATTGAGGAGTTTTAAGACTTCAAAATTTTAATGCAAATATAAATATATAACTTTTATTGATTTTAATCTATAATATATTACAGGAAATACATGTTGACTGTCTGTCACAAGAACTCCTCCTAAACAATGAAGGTAGAGACACCAAATTTGTAAATACTTTTCTAGGGTACACTTCTAGGTCAACTATTTATTTTTATTTTTAACTTTCAGAATTAATTCATTCTTAGGGTATTTAATTAAATAATAAAAATTAAGCCAGTTTTTGGCATTTTAACTGTTTTTCGCCAATAACTTCTCAGATAACTATTGCGCGATGATGAAAATGAATTACACACCATCTTGAAGAGGAGAACATTCTTTTTTCAATGATACCAATTAAATTGCCGAATAATTTTTTCTTCAATTTTAATAAACTTTTGAAAATTCATTTTAAAAAAATTTGTAGCAACGCTTTCTATTGTTGAAATTAAAATCAAACCGATTTTATTTATTTATTGTACAGAGTTATGACTTTTGCCACAAACACAAGTTTAGTATCATTAGTAGTGCTACAACAAGATAAACAAATTAGACAGATCTCACTGCAAAAAAATTTAGTGTAACACAACACTAAAAATGGTGGCAACTACTTTACACCAAATGTGGTGCAGTAAAACACCAACAATTATTTTTGGTTTAGTGAAACACCAAAGATAATCCTTGGTGTAATCGAACACCAAGGATAATTAATGGTGTAATTAAACATCAAGGATAATTCTTGGTGTAATCAAACACCAAAGATAATTCTTAGTGTAATTAAACACCAAGGATAATTTTTGGTGTAATCAAACACCAGGAATGTTCCTTTACACTACTTTTGGTGGTAAGTAGTTGTCACCATTTTTGGAGTTCAGTAACAGTCAAACACAGGACCTATGTAACACATGAAATATTTTTTATCCTGACACGGTACACCATCAAAAGTAAGAAAAATCGGCTGGTTATTCAGATATAAGATCCTATAAGACATATATGCATATTGGGTAAAATATAGTTAAACATGAATGTTGTCAAAATAAAACAATAACAATAATAAGCTTAAGATAAATAAATACATGTGGGTGGGTGTATATTAAACAAATTTTATTACAAAATCTAAAAGAAATCAATCCTTAAGATTCAGTATATATAGCTCCGAGAAGTTCTAAACTGAAATCATTAAAGCATTATTTAAAATAATCCAAATAAAACTTTGAACCTCAAGAATGAAAATAAATATTCTGACACAAGAACACACTATTCCGTTGTAACTCAAAGACTGTGCCAATTATATCAAAACGGTAAAGAAATAAGAATAAAATAAAATCATCTGTCTTATTATCGTCTGCGTGTTTCAGGTGGGAAAAAATATGTAAAATATTTAAATCCATAAAGAACAAAATATCGAATATTAATGAATGAGGTATCAAAATAGACTAAAATTTTCCAGTGCTTTCAAATATATGCAATTTTTAACTGTATCTTTAATGAGTAAAAAGATAGAAATTTGAACTTGAATAAAAAATTTGAAAAGAAGATGAGTAAAAAAGAGTAATAAGGAAAAAGGGTTGCAACAAAAATGTCCTGAAATAATGCATGCCAAGATGTGTGCCAAATTAATTTTTCTTCTGTTTATTCGAACTAGGCTTAATAAAGAAAATTTCAGAAGCAAAGCATGTGTAATATACAAATTAAATATAATAAAATTCTTAAATACTAATGACATACGTATAAATAGAGTTATATTTATCTTATGAAAACTTAATTATATTTATTACACAACTAAAAACATACATACCTCTTATAACAACAATTTTCGGCGCAACGGCAGCAATCAACGGAACGGCGAAGTTGTTTATAAATAACCAATCGTTGCCATCGGAGATTTTCCAAACGTACGCCAAAATTGGTGTTGTTACAGGTGAAAATAATTCACGAATGTTGTCAGGTGCGTGTGAGTAGGGTGTAAGGATTCACCAGTATTGGTGTTTGATGCAAACTACACCACGTAAAATATATAAGAACGCTTGATTTGGTGTTAACTTCAAATAAAGTATTTTTTCGCGCAGTTTTTAAGGTTTTTCAACACCAAATTTGGAGCAACATTACTCCACAGTTTTTACAGTGTACCATCGAAAATATATAAAAAAAAAACTTTTAAAGAAGCAGAAAGAGCAAGGGGAAAACATTTAAACAAATAAAATGAGGATGAAAAAGGCGAACTAGTAGCGGTTTCAAGACAGAAAGAATTTTTCAAATGCTCTCAGCTTGATTTTGGCATTCTTGTCCAAATTTAACAGGCTTTGGAGGGATGTATCGGAGTAAACAGGGTTCAAATCTTGAATTTCTCTTAAGAGCAGAAGTCGTGGATCACGGTTTCTTGGACAATGAAAAAGGATATGTGATATAATTTCTTCCGCATGGACATAAAATTTTATTGTTTCATCAAATCCTTCTTTCACTTGCTTTTGCCACTTTTAAAGTTACGATAAAAATATGGCTTTCTTTGAACATTAACAGAAAGGCAGAGTTTTTACTTCTGCTTTTATTTCATAGTATTGCTACAAAGCTGTAAAGTTGTTTCCTTGACATGCTAATCTTGACAACGAATTTGGCGGCGAATTTGAAGACTTGGCGACGAAGTTGGCGACAAATGGAATCTTCTAGAAAAATCCTGAACTGTGGTCCTATCTCTAGTGGGAGCCTGTAACTTCATGAACCTTCTAGAGATTACATTACTTAATATGTATTGACGTCACTTCCTGTTGAAAGGGTATTCAAACCAAGAGAGTCAGTTGTTATGTCATCAGCAAGCAAGCTGGTGAACTGAGAGATATTGAGCGCAATTGAAAGTGCTGTAATTGAGATTTGTTGGAAATCTCTGTTGTGTACAAGTGCAGATTTGTTACCTGTGCCACGTTTGTTTTCTTAGAATATTTGTAGAATAAAGAGCTTTTTTTTCATCCTGCTTATTGGACTGCATTCACGTGCACCCGCAAGACGAATTTTGTTACGGTATATACATGTCTTAAATATGTACGGGCAGATATTCAATGACATAATTTTAATTATTTTGCGATGTTTCGTTTACGCTTCATAAAATTTTAAATGATCCCAATGACACCGAAGAGAGAAGATATTGAGAGAAACGGAAAGAACACGATGAGATGTTTTTCGGGTCAGGCCCACTAACACCAAGAAGAAGAGAAGTGCACTTCGGGCCATGAAGATAAAATCCACGATATGGAGGTACTTTTGTTTCGTAGTAGTGATGGGTGTGTGTGGAATTTCAAGTGTTTCTAGATTAGTGACAAGTGGTTCAAAGTATGGAGGCAAACAAAAGAGAGTGGTCTAGCTGCTGGAAGAGGACAAACAAAGTCACTGAAAGACGCGGCACCTAAAAACTGTTTAAAGTGTTATAAGTACTTGGACATGAAAATTATTTTATAACGAGCAACGCCGAATAAATCAGCTAGTTATTAATAAATACAATATTTCTTCTGACACCATCAATGTAATCAATTTTAAATCATCAGTGTTATTGTTTACATTACAGGCATGATGTATACATCATCCACCAAGATCGCATCAACTGAAATCTTATCTGAGAAATCGTTAGGTTTCTCTAGATAAGGCTATATGAAAGTTCTGACAAATATTACATACTAGTGATAATATTTAAGTAAACCTCTCAGAATCTCGTCGTCTTAAAGAGATCCATTAAGTTGATGACAATGTTTGTTTTCATTTAAAGAAAAATTGAAATCCTCAAAATGGTTTTATTTTTTTATTCTTCTTTCAACTCAATAACATACGTATGAATTTCAGAATTTTTTTTATTCTTCATAAAAGATTTTAATATATTTTCATTTGTTGTTTTTAAAATATAGAATGTATTAATGAGGTCTGAATTTCCCCCCATAATAAATACAGCGTTAAACTGAGCCGACAGAAGATATTTTTCGATCTAAAAAATATCCATCGCTTAAAATTATTTACCTAATCTGAATTGCCCACAGTTTTTTATTTTTTTATCTCCATTGTTAAATAATGTTTAGAGGTTAATTTAACACAGAATGTTTTTTCTCATTTTTGTGTATCTAAGGCTTTCAGAGGTTATTTAAATATTTGGAGTCTTGTTACCTGTTAATTTGGAGTCTCAATTTTTTTTACACTAATAGCGGTTTTTTTAATCTTATTATTATGTCAAAGTAACTTGATAGTTTTCTTAATCGCATTTTTACTTTTTCTAAAGCATTTAATATAAAATGATTCAAATATTTTTCATGTGAGATATGTCTCTATCTTTGCTGCTAAGGAACTACTTTAGAGTGGACGATTATTCTTACCACACACAAATCACTTTAAAATCTGTTCTATTATCAATCTATTATCAATTTTAAAATTTGACTAATATAAAATGTAATTATTCTTTTTCTATGTGTTATTTGAAGTATTACAAATGTCATGAAATTATGATGTATTTTTGTGTCTTTGAATAATTAAAAGTTTTTGAATAATATTGAAAAAAAATTTTAAGTTTTTGAAAAAACTTGAATATTATACTAAAAATAATAAAAACATAATCAATTATTATCTGGGTAGCATTTCAGTGTACAATACGTCGGACTTCAGGTAGATAAGTTTGGAAAATAATTATATACGTTTTTATTAACGAAACATAGTACCATAATTCATTTTAATGCATTAATTATTCTGCAGTAAATTAAGTGTTTGTCAATTTAGTGCTGTGGTTTAAGCAATAAAAACTACTTCGTGTGGTGTAAGGACTGTATATTTTTAGTCTTTCAATTTTCAAAATGAATAATATTTAAAAAATAGCTATCACGTAAATATAGTATACTAATCAACAAAAAGTTTACTCAAATCTGCTTCCATTTATCTACACAATTCAAAAATTAAAACGACATGCATTTCAATCTTTGGTTTAATAAAGCGGATGTAGTTTAAAGTTTGAATAGTTAACTTGAATTATAAAACATATATCTATTATAATGCGCATAATTTCCTATAAAATATGAGATCACTTATTCAGTGAAATGAATACGTAAACATCCTATAAAACCATATGTAACATTCGCTGAGGTTTAAATATTTAAAGTCTCTAAACTTTGCCATCTCCATAATGGAACATTTATTATACATGAGAAGAATTGCATATATGCAACCTATATTTCAAACGAACGAAAAATATTATATTTGTGCATTTTTATGTTACATCCATCATCATGCATGTAGCCTTTATAAAAAATGGGAAAAATTTCCTTTAAAAGTTATTACACTTCCATCGTGGAATAAAATGTTATAGAATACGTGATAATATGCCATCGAAGCAAAAAAGAAAAAACTGAAAAAATAAATACTTTGAACATTCACAAAAAAATAGCAAAGTTTTTCTGTCATAATTTCAACGCCAAATATATAGGGCAACTTATACAAAAATTCCAGTTGAATATCTTTAAAATTCAGAAAGATTTCGGCATTTCAGTGAGATTAATTTCCACTGCACTCTAAGAGAAGCTAAATGATGAGGTTTCATCTACAAATTGATATTAAACTTGAATCTTCTAATACTTGTATTTAATTGTATAAAGGTTAGAAATAAGCTGAATACCCATATACACTTTTGAATTAAGTGCATAATTTAAATAGCAGTAAATCAGGTATTATAAATAAAAAAAATGTCAATTTGGGAAAAGT
Source organism: Araneus ventricosus (assembly GCA_013235015.1). Lineage (NCBI taxonomy): Eukaryota > Metazoa > Arthropoda > Arachnida > Araneae > Araneidae > Araneus > Araneus ventricosus. Next base: position 243,917 of record BGPR01000030.1, on the reverse strand, counting down.
CTTCATCATTTATTTTCTCTTAGAGGGCAGCTGAAATGACGATATTTTCTGAATTTTAAAGATATTCAACTGGCATTTTTATATAAGCCGCCCTATATATCTGGCTTTAAAATTGCGAAAGAAAATTTATGCTATGTTTCCAGCATGCGCAGTTAAAAAAAATATTTATTTATATAATGCTTCGTTATAATATTTAACATAATATATATATATGATTTTAATATAATTGCTCCAAATAATCTGATTGCTCCAAAAGGACACCAATAGTATGATCCGCGTAATAAACAATATCAAATGACCTCACGTTGGTGTAGAGCGAAAATTTGGGAAATAAGATGACTATTGGGAGGATTTATTCATCGTCCGATCGCAATTTAAGATTACGGGGTTCTTCCTTACATAAATTCTTTCTCGCGAGTAACTTCAAAACAGTAGGTCAAATTTCCATATAAATTTAATATTCAATTTTTTATTAAGTATTTTTTGTATAAAACCTGTATACGTTTTATATTCTGGATTTCTCTACAACCCTTGCCAAAAACGTTTCTGGAATGCCTGAATTCATACATGGAAAATCCAATCTAATAAAAATAATCTGGAAAGTTTCAGAATTATTTTACTTTTTTGCTTAGTTTTCTTTGAGGAGAATTTTATTATTTCATTGATAAGTTCTTTATCTGCAAACTTTTCACAGCTTTTAATCCAAAAAATAAGAAGAAAGAGAATAGAAATAGTTTAAATATATTCATTACATAAACTGTTAAAACCAATAACAAAAATAGTTTGTAATGGTTTTATCTTCTCTAAATATAATTATAGGGCTACGCTGAGAAAATCGGTCCTTTCGACTATGAAAGTCTTAAGAAACTGGTGTTTTCATTGCATTAATCTGATTAGAACTTCAAAGAAAGGGTACGCATTAATCTAGCATTTTGAACAGTGACAAGATTTTGTTAATCGCTTTACTAAAGCCCTGGTGTTAGGAGGGAGAGGTGGTCACTCCCTTTCGCAATTGCCAATAGAGAGCTTAGATTACTCATGATAGTTTTCGTAGTTGGTTCAATTAGCCAATTCTCGCTGCAACCGAACGGATCTGCATTCATTATCCTCTCAACACAAACTTGATGCTAATAATGCAGGCACAAGCAGTGATAGCAATCTGAAATGAAGAACAAAAAGTATCTTTTAGCTTTTAAAGTAGTTTGATTTAGTGGTGGTAATTTAATTGATTTGTTTCTAATTACTAATGTAGCGCCACAGCACTGCGAGACGTTAAACAGAATTGTTCATTGTTAGAGCACCTAAACTTCAGTAATTTTAAACTTTAAAAAGTAATTGTCATTCTAAGTTCAAATTTAGTAGCTCTAAAACAGTGAAATAAAATTTTCTATCGATTTATATAAAATTTATTCCGCTACGATCAATAGTTCGCGAGAAATTTTAAACTATATTAATCATATATTTCGAGTTCATTTCCGTTTTTTAAAAGAAAGTAGTAAATCACGTCAGTGGTATATCATGCGCGTGATACAGTTTGGTCGCTACGATGCATCTCATTAGTTATTGCAATCGTGATGATATTATTTGATAATATTTTTGGCAACTTTTGACAAGCTGAGAAGTGCTTTGTTTTGATTAGAATTTCGAAAAAAATTCCTTTGAAATTTTAACTTTTGATTTGCGTTCGACAAGCTTAGAATTTCATGGTTATCGAATTATTATGTACATATTTTGTATATATTTTTTACTATAGTTTAATGCTTTACACTCATGAATTAGTTTACTATATTTTATACGACGAATACCGACGAAGAACCCATCGCAAAAAGATGGCGGATTAGAAAGGAAAGGAAAGCAAGATGGGCGAGCCAAAATCAGGAATCGCTGGACAGGATTCGTGCAGTAGATGCAGCCACTTATAGAAGACGCATCGAAACCGAAACTCCATCACAAGCTGTCATAAAACATATGTTTATTTTATTTGTTTTCAATCAATGTTAAACAATTCTCTCGCATACATATCTATTTAAACACGTCAAATTTTTACGGGAAATCTCTCGAATGAAGAAGCAATTTGCACACGTCATACCATGACGGTTGATTTTCTAGTAGTTTAATAGTAGTGAGGAACATTTGCTTTATTTTTGAGGAACGGAAATGAACTTTAGTTTAAGAAAAGTAACGTTTGAAAAGAATAGTTATAAATGGCGGTTCAGAAGTTCAATATGTCATTTTGTTAAATCATTTTTTAAAAATTTTATTCGCAATTATCTCAAATTTTTCCCTTTAATAATTCTCTGCATCCAGAGAATAAACCATCTTTTCCCCTCAAGAAATATCTATTCTAATAGTTGATCATTTTTGCATTAGCATTAGCGAAATAAAAGTAAGAATTAACATTAAGACCTTGTAATAATAAGATGATGCATGGTGAAATCCGCATTCTTTATGTGTGTGTAGTTTATACTTGTTCCGTTATTCTCAATGATATGATCATAATGCTGATTGAATAAATATGAGTGAGGAATTAGTTTTCAAATGCTTGAGTACTATGAAATGAACTCTAAAAGACTATCATTTCCGTTATTGTATTTTGCTCTTCATCAACTTCGCCGAAATGTACTGTTTAACGCACATTCGTTATGCCCTATAAAACGCAGTATTATAACGAATTTTATCGAACAAGTATTAACAAAACCGATTGAATCAAGCTTAAAATTGCATGCGAAACTGAAAATGATGGAGAAGTGTAAAAAAAGCATCCTTCTTAACAACAACAAATAATTCAAACTCCTGTAGCTACCAAACAGAATATAAATCTAACAAAATTAAATAAAAAAGCAGTTAGGATAAAAAAGAAACAATTGCTATCAATGACTATTTTTTCTTAATTATGGACACTGTTAGCTAGACACATAAGTATGCTCATCTGATATTAAAGGAAAATGTGATGCGTAGAAGGTTTGGTTTGTGTTTCATATCGCAAGAGACATATCTGGCCACGCTGTTGTTCAGAAAGATTAACAAACTCAAAATACACACACAAAAAGGAAGCAACCTTCTAACGAGGCTTGTTATTATTATTTTTTTTAATTTCGCCAGCCCAAAACTTTTTAATAGGATACCTATCCCTAGTTACGAAAGACAAAAATCTTCTGGACACAAGTATAATATGTTATGAAAAAAAGTATAAAGATGAATTATTTAACGATAAAAAATAAATTTAATTATAAAATTTTAAAAAAGGGCATTCGTAACTTTGTTTGTGCATTTGTAAATGTTAACTTTGATTTAATTTTATTAGCAAAACTAACAACTGCACGGAAGCATGCCCCATCAATGTCTTCGCAAGATCAAAATTCATATATGTTGCCACATTTGTGGTTGGGATCCCATTTCTTAAGCCTGTATAAGATAAAGTAGTCAACTATATAAAGATATTAACAGACAATGTTCTATCTAGAATAATGAAGACAGCAGCTTAACGCAGATGGATAAGACTTAAGCCACTCTAGAAATGCTTGTAGAACAAATAAAGAGCCTCAGATCACCACCATCTGACGAGCTTAAAAGGGCCCCCTAAGGATGCTCCCTGCATTTAAGCATCTTCCCCAATCCCGATTCGACACTTGTAATTAACGAGTCATGATTGCGGCTCTGTGTACCACTCCTCTCTCCACTCTACCCTGACTAATAATCCCGTTGCAACACAAAGGAGTGCTGGGATTCCTGAAATTCAAAGCGAGTCAGAGTTTTGCAGGGATAAATATGGGATGACAGGAAGCATCAGGCCTGGACCCCTAACCTTGGCGACCATTTTGAAGACCTTGGCGACAAATTGAAGATTCCAGAAAATGCTATCATTTTCTCGATATCTCTATTAGGAGAGGAGATACGCTTGAATGTACTAGATGATTACATGTGACGTCACGGCCCGTCCGGGAGACTATAAAAGGACCTCACTTGGATCACAGAGCAGTAGTGTGTTGATCGACTTGAACGACTTTGAAGTTTCGTCTGCAGTGCGCGCTAGAAAGCTGGTGAGCTGACCGCTATTGAAAGTGCTGTTGCTGTCGCTATTACTGATTTGCTGGCTGTTTGTGTTGCCAAATCTCAAAGCTGCGAAATATTATTACCGATGAATTGTTGTCTGTTTACGTTGCTAATATGTGAAAGATCTATTGTTTCCTGCTACCTGTTCTACGAGTTTTTCCTGCCTATTTTTGAATAAACTTTCATTTTTCATTATCCTGCGTGTTGGACTGTTTCCACCATACACTCACAGAACGATTTTTGTAACAATATTCAAGGAATATTTTAAATCCAGATATCTAAATTATCTTTACTGACTAAACTTACTATTTTACAGAAATAAGTCATAACATTGTTTTTCCGCGACAGCAAAATTCATATATTCCCTTTTAGGGTTAGCACCCACTATGAAATATCCTGTTCTATAACAACAAGTGATTACCTTTATAAAAATAACAATACTCAATGTTTTATACAACGTAATGAAACCAGCAGCTTAACTCAGATGGATGAGACTTAAGCCACTCTAGAAATGCTTGTAGAACAAATGCTTGTAAGAGCTAGAGCTCACCACCATCTGACGAGCTTAAAAGGGCCCCCTACGGATGCTCCCTGCACTTAAGCATCTTCCAAAATCCCGATTCGACATTTGTAATTAACGAGTCATGATTGCGGCTCTGTGCACCACTCTACTTTCTATTCTACCCAGACTAATAATCCCGTTGCAACACAAAGGAGTGCTGGGATTCCTGCAATTCAAAGCGAGTGAGCTTCCGAATCTGAATGGAGGGCATTGTTTCAAACTCTTGTTGTTTAAGGTGTACCGGTTTCTTATGTGGTGCACTGGATATAATTATTATACCGAATCATACAGTCATTGTGGCGTGGATGATTCTGTTTGCAGTGAAAGTCCACAGGCAGTAGATGACAAAAATTTATTCTGATTATGAATAATATCCCAGAATAAAAAATATAAGAAATAAATAAGAAATATAAGAAATCCTCTTTCGGAATATTTCACTGTCGCGTAGGAAGCAAGAATTATAGTGTGATATGAATTTTTTCGCCAATAAATGTAATTCAAACTACGAAAAGATAAATTTTCGCAAAATGTCAAATAAAAATCGAAATAACCCAAAAATGCGCATTGTCTCCTTCAAAGCCTCTAGGTCACAGTGAGAAATGATATAAATGAAATTTTTACAATAGAGATATCAGAAAAATATCCGTATGGATAGACCGAAGAGAATACTACAGCCATATAAGTTATCTTTTCTTACTTTTTAAAAGAGGTCTAGATGTCTAGTTAAGAAGGATTCCACACACAATCGAAGATAGCGTTGTATTATTCATCAATCTTAGTTGCGAGCATATCCGAAATAAAATCTTCAGTGGGGGGCTTCAGCAAAGGACGGAGGAACTAAGCTGCCCTGTCTCGATACATTTTCAAGGTTTTCGTTTTCTTCTCAAACTGAAAATAAGTTTTCTCAGCACTTATATTTCCTAATTCTAACTCTTCCCTCGCAAGGAAAAGTAAATTTGACTGGAAGCTAGATTTTTTTATGATGTTGGAACCGCCTCCAAGTTATTGTTCGTTGCTGTAGTCACAGTCCGATTATGTTTTGAAACTAAAAAATCATGGGTTTTTTTTAATATTATTTATGTGTAATAGATGATTTTATCGAAATTGTTTGACGAAATAAAATTATTATTATTTTACTGGGTTACTGTTCTTATTATTTGAAAGATTATTTCTGAAAATCTTCTACGAAGTGGTGTAAATTTCGTCATGAAGGTTACACAATCGTTAATGAGCCAAAATTAACTTTCGGAAAATTTGAGAAACATTCTATCTCAAGTTTAATAAATAAGCAAAAGCCCTTGAATATTTGTTACTTTTGTTTCCATTGATGTTTTCACTATAATATTTTTTATTAAACCAAGTCATTACATTCCATATTTAAGTTCTAATCATCCAAAACTTGTTACCATATCTTTTCTACTACAGAACAGAACACCACTTCATGACCCTGCGACTTAACGTTTTGGTTATTTAAACAGTGTCGAGGACATGAAGTGGAAGAGATATCGGAAGACGCTCCTCAACTGTTTGGCAAATAATGGTGGAGGCAGAGGGATGGAAAAATTTACAAAAATGCAAATCTAAAATTATGGGTTAATATACAAGAAACGTAGAGGAGTATCATATAAAAATATATACAAACAAAACCAGTATAAATGAAAGTAAAATTTGAAAAAAATGTGTATGAAATGCATAATAACAATAAAAAAGGGAGAAAAAGAAAAACTTATCAAACAAAGAAGTCCTCAAAAACAAACTAATATGCGAGTGTTAAGGCATATGTGTGTCTGTTCTGTTTATTGTTTCTTCCTCCATAAAGCGAAGGTTCTTCTGTGCGGAAGCGGAGGATAGTTCAGGAGCGCTGTCACTTCGACGAAGAGGACGCAACAAATTCCCAATGTCGGCTTGCAGATGATGAAAAAGGCTTGAAGTGGAAGTTGAGCATGGATTTATTCGAAAAAGCTCGTGAAATTCATTAAGATGGTGTAGAAATCGTTGGAGTTTAAAGTCGGGAGCTTTTTTCGGAAGCGACTTTGCGGAACCAGATTAGTTCATGTTACTGTGCCGGTTTAGTCATGTGGAAGGATGCACTCAAAATGCGCTCTGTAGCATAATGCAAAGGAGTGCCGTTTGTGTTTCCGCATGGGCAATTTGCTGTCGATGCAAGGTTAAACCTTTTCAGGTATGAGAAAAATGGGCCGTGTCCTTTAAAAAAGAGGACTTCTTCCCTTTTCCAGCAGCATGGTTGAGGCAAGACTCTTGACAATATGTTAAATGTGGACCTCCTAGTATCTTCATCTTCCCAGTGTGACTGCCAGTCCTCCATTATTTTTATTCCTCCATTATTAGGTTGTTTTCAGGAAGTATATCGGAGCCTTAACAGGTAGTGGGTCTCTATCAGACGTCGCAGCTTCTTTTGCCAATCTGTCAAAAGAAGCTTCGAACGAATAAAGATTAAGAGATTCTGGAAATTTTTCAAGCACATGCTGCATACGAAGTAATTAGTGAAAGGCATCTTCGGTTGAATCCCAGAGGCACTTTTCATCCATTAAGATTTTAAAAGCATCTATTTAATATATATGCAAATAAATTTCATATGAGTGTCAAGACACTTTTTCAATTAATCAACATACGTAGCTTTAAAGGAAAACAAAACACAAAATCCTAGCATTTACTTTACCTTTAATTTACAGAGACATCATTATAGAAATCATTAAGGATTTTTTAAATGAGGAGGAAATTTATATATATCAAAGGAATATTAAATACTATAATACATACACTTACAATTCATATTATCAAAAAACATAATAGAATGAAATTAAAATGAAAACAAAAGTATGGTTTGCTGAAATTCAAGCATGTAAACTCTGTTTTGCACTCATATTAACTCGTGATGTAACTAATTTTAATGTTGCATAAAGAGAGATTCAACTTTACCTCAGTAAAATGCAATTCAGACGATACTTGATATCTTTTTTTGCTGTTGCTTTGGCAACGCAATTTAACAGGTAAAATACGAAAAATTTATCACTAAAAATTAAACTGCTGTTGCCGAAATTCTAATACGAATAATGCATTTGAATGAAAAGAATTTAGTGTTTGACCCTCCAACTTACACGCGCGCGTATGTGCGTGCGTGTATATTCGCGTATGTGTATGTATGTTTTTTCGTGCGCATATGTTTGTGCGTGTATGTATATGTATATTGACATGCGCGCGTATGCATGTGTATACATGTGCTTGTGTGTATATATATGTCTGTCTTCTTTCATAAATAGTTCTTTAACCCTGTGTCGGTCAATATGACGGTTAAAGTACATGTGAAGTAAACAGGTATTCAAATGATATTCCGGTTAGAGGGTTAATATTATTACATTCTCAAAATCCTGCTTAACAAGTATTATTTTCGCTCTTGACATTATATTTCTACGGGCGGTTTGATTTTCTGTTTTTAAAAATTCGTTTATGGGTAATTTAGATGCATTTCTCTACTAGATCGTAAGGAAACCTACAAGCAAACTAACTCAAGGCCTAGAAATACACGATGAATGTAAAAATTTTAATTAACGTAATTAAATCCAAGATTTCCACAGAACGATTCATAAATATCTTATTCCTTCGTTAAAGTTAAAGTTTCTACACTCTTCGACTCCATAAATAAACAGTTATTGTATTTATAGAAATGTTTTCATGCACATCAGTCATTTGAAACACAAGAAATAGTTAAAATTCGCTGTTTACATATGTAACAGTTATCTTCTGAATGCAGCTTTTATCAAAAGTCACAACATTTTTACTTTAAAAAACTCTCATACTTATATTATAAAAAAATAAAAATTTTAATGCTATTAATAATAAGTAAAACAGTTTATCATGATTGTACACAAATACATTATTCAAATGTTCAGTATAAATGCCTAAACAAGATTAACCCTCTCACAACGAGCGAAGTGGTCCCGGGCGGTCTTAAAATTTCTCCTTAACAGCGACGAAGGCCGGTCTGAGCCGGACGGCTTCTTTTAGGGGAGGTGAGGATCTGAGATAGCTTCGGTGATAAGCGTTGTAGGGGGTGCAATTATCCTTGCCAACCACAGCCCATTTCCGTGCGCCTTAAGGGAAGGTTATAACAGGGGTGGGGTGGTAGGGTAAATGACCACCCTGGTTGGGAGAGTCCAATTCATGTCGTGCCCTCTAAAAAAGGTTTGGTTTTAAAGGCGCTAGAAGAAAAATGTCGTCTCGGGATCAAAGAGTTAAAGTAAAGAGATTCAGAGCAAATATTTTGCATTCCTCTAATCAAAATGCAATTCTTTTCATGCATCTCTAGAAATACTGAGAAAGCTATTCACATATCCAGAATACATACTCGGACGAAATACTACGACTCTGCGACAAACAACCACTGAGAATGTTGCAGCTCGATTCATCACCGAAAGACGTGCGCAAATAAACTCGCCCTAATTTTTAACATATCGAATTAGTAATTGCGGAGACTTGTGGCGATCATTGTAATAAATCGGAATAAGATAAAGTTTATATTTCGAGATATTTCCATTTAATAAATTCTAGATTTTAACAAAGACCTGAAACATGTCGAGACACGCTTGACGAAAATATATCTCGAACCGTCTTGTCTCCGGCAAATAGTAGCCTTGCAAGCATGGAAAGTCGCTTCCAAGCAATGTGAGTCTTATGGTTGGGAAGAGAGTTTTACAGGGATAAGTATGGGATGGCTAGCAGCAACTATGTCTGGTTCCTCGACCTTGGCGACCATCTCGGCGACGAAATATGGGATCTCAAAGGTGCTGGAATCTTCTCGATATTTCCATTAGGAGAGAAGATACGCTTGAATGTACTAGATAATTCCACGTGACGTCACGGCCTGCCGGGGGAAACTATATAAGGAGAGCGCTTAGATGACGGGTGTTGTGTTGATCCACTGGGAACGACTTTAGAGCTTCGTCCGCAGTGCGAGCTAGGAAGCTGGTGAGCTGAGCGCTATTGGAAGTGCAGTTATTGTCGTTCCTAGTTATTTGCTGACTGTTTGTGTTGTTAGATAACAAAGTGCTGAACTGTTATTACCTGCGAATTGTTGTCTGTTTACATTGGTAATCTGTGCGATCACTATTGTTTCCTGTACCTGTGCTACGTGTTTTCCTGCATATTTGTGAATAAATCTTCATTCTCCATTAACCTGCGTGTTGGACTGTTTACATCATACAACCACAGTAAGACTTTTCCAACAGTAGTGTCGACATCGACACGGAATCAACGCATTTCTAATTAAAACCAAATTTGTAGCTCTTTAGCGGCATGAGCTTCCGAATCTGAATGAAGGGCGTTGTTTCAATCTCTTGTTGGTTAAGGTATACTGATTTCTTGCATGACGCGTTGCATATGATTATTATGCCTAACAATTAATAATTATGATTGCGGTGTGGATGATACTGTTTGCAATGAATATGCAAAGGCATTAAATTGCAATTAATATTTATTCTGATATGAATAATATCTTCGAATCTACAGTTATACTGAGCCTGAATCTTGAATTTAACCCTATATGACTGTTTGGCGGTCAGGTGCTTATTGTTACAAAGCTATAAATTATTTCCCTGAGATGCTAATCTTGGCGACAAACTTGGCGATAAATTTAGCGACCATGGCGACAAATTTGGCGGTAAAGTTGGCGACTTTGGAGACAAAAGGAATTTTCTAGAAGGACCTCGAACTTTCCATCTATTTCTACTGGCTTCATGAACTTTATGGAGATTACGTCACTTCTTACGTAATGAAGTCACTTCCTGTTGAAAAAGTATAAAACCAGGCTCTCAAGCCAAGAAGAGTTCAGTTGGATTTTGATCAGCAAGCAAGCTGGTGAGCTAATAAGAAACCTTTGACCGCTGAGTTGAGATTTATCGGTAATCTCTGTTGTGAATTTTTACAGGTGCTGTTTTAATACTTGTGCTACGTTTCTTTCCCTAGAATTTTTGTAAAATAAATAGCTTTATTTTTTAAAATCCTGCTTATTGGACTGCATTCACGTACACCCACAAGACAATTTTATTTCACTATTATCAAATTGCGAGGGAAGTGTTTCGTTGATAAAGGGTTAGGAACAAATTGACTGCAACACAAATACGCAATTTGGAGTCTTATATGACTTGACTAAATCAACAATATTACTCTGAAATTTCATGATATCACTTAAGTAGAAGAGGCAAATAAAACCTAATATCATAGCACAGTCCTAATTCGGTCACCAATTGCTTCAGCAGCTTCCAAGTTTAACTCTACCGATATCTACACTCCAAGTGTTTACGGAGTGAGGCGAGAATTCTCTAAGTTTAAGCCAATTATAACCAACACGAGGAGCTTATCACACCAGGGAAACCCACGTTCACCATTCCTCACTCTTATAAGTTTTATTCACTGCCCGGCTTTGTCATTCTAACGTATAGTTTCCTTTCCTTCTAAAATAACTGCAGAATTTATAACAGAAAAGACCACGAAAATCGGTGACGATCACGTGGTTTGGTTTGGCTACGTACCAAAGATATGCAGACAGTCTGTCTACAAATTAGCATACACACCATGGGATACTGTTTGGATTCTGTTATGATTTAATAGCAAATAGGTGTTATGAGAAGGTTTCTTTTAGCTAAGTTCAGCAGTTTCTTTTCTTTTTTTATTTTATGTTGATTTTATGTTGATTCATTAAAGCGGAATTCCATTAATATCAGATAGAAGTTATGCTAGAATTAATTTATTTTTCCACTTCTCGGAGATCTTTACTTTCGTTTTCGTTAAAAAGTTTCTTTCTTTTTCACACTTAATTTTGGAATTGAATATTTATATATTTTGCAAAAAAAATAGTGTCAGTTGATTCATCATTGCTGGTTTCCATGCTTTTTTATTTCTTAACCACTCTGCCAATGTGCATGAAATTTTCTGCTACAATTTTCATTAATAAATCTGCGACAATTAGATCTGAGATATTGTTGACGACCTAAAACCGGTATTAGACGGGCACCAATCTTCGAGTCTAATAGTATATATTATCCTCAATCATAAAAAATATTTGCCATTCATTGCTTTTGCACTTTCATTGCAAACCTAATCATCCACACCATAATAATTATTTGTGATTCTGTGTAATGATTTTATCCAATACATTGTGCAAGAAATCAAAATACCTTAACCAACTACATATTACCCTAACTATGTGGGCGCCACGAAATGTGGATGAGTTGCTCAGGTTTCATATGAAGGAACTCGCACGCCTAGGGTTATATAAATGGGGGGAGCAGTCCCCCCTCCATTGATAGTACGTAACTCCTACGGGAGGGGTAGGGCCGTGAGGCTGTGTTGGCCACTAGGACCCAAACCTCAGTACTCGTTTCTATTGCAACGACTGTCATTCAGATAAACCCGTATGCCTAGGCAGGTCGGGGTGCTGTATTTATGGTTAACCAACTACATAGAGACAGCGCGTTCCATTCCGATTTTAAAGCTACCTCGTTTTGAAGAGACAGCGCGTTCCATTCAGATTTTAAAGCTACCTCGTTTTGAAGAGACAGAGCGCTCCATTCAGATTTTAAAGCTACCTCGTTTTGAATTTTAGCAATCCCTGCTCTCCTTTGCGTTGCAACGGGCTTATTTGACGCAATGGGGTGGAGAGAAGAGTAGTGCACAGAGCAGTAATCTTGACTCGTCAATTACAAATATCGAATCGGGATCGGGGAAGATGGCTATCTGCAGGGAACATCCGTAATGGGTCCTTTTAAGCTCGGCAGGTGGTGGTGTGCACAAACTCCTTGTTCTGCACCCATTCTGGAGCGGTTTAAATCTCATGCATAGTAGTTTAAGTAGTGATCATTTGATGGAGGATCGGTTCTTGACAACTATCGAGAGTTAACCATCTGTTGAATTATGAAGAGTTTTTTATACTGTGGATTCCGACCCTAAATGACGTCACGTATCTGAATTTACGAATCAAACAATGGAGTGCCAAGCTACCGTAAGACAGTATGTTCTATTCATTGATATTGCATGGATGCATTTATTATTCTTACTATAAATTTAATTCTTTGATAATATCTAGACTCATTATTATTTAAGAACGAAAGATAAAAAATCATTTTTCAGACAATTTCACTCAAGGGCAGGTCGCAAGAATTAACCCTATCATACCGAGCGAGGCGGCCTAGAAATTTCCGCTTAACGGCAACTAAGGCGGGTCTGAGGCGTTTCGCTTCTTTTGAGGGGAGGTAAGGTTCTGAAATCGTTTAGGAGATAAGAGGGGTATGGGGTCCAATTGTCCTTGTCCATTTCCGTGCCATTTAAAGGAAGGTTATATCAGGGGAGCGGTGGTGGGGTAAATGACCACCAGGTTGGATGAGTCCAATTCATGTCGCATCCTCCCAAAAAGTCCCAGTTTTAAAGGGGCTAGAGGAGAAAAGTCGCATCGGGATTAAAGAGTTAAAGAAAAATAAATTTTCTCTTCAACAAATGTTATTCATGCAACCAAATTGTAAATTTCTAGCAAAATGTCAAACGGAAATGAAAACTATTCAAAAACTCAAGAATGCAAATTTGTCAAGCTCAAAGCCTACAGGGCACATTGAGAAATGAAATACCAAAATTTCTGCAATAGATATTTTTGAAAAAAAGCATAGTATACATAAGAAAATACCACTGCTGATAAATTATTTTTTCTTGTTAAAAGAGATCTAAAATATGTCTAGTTAAAAAAATTCCCGACACAATCAGAAGATGGCATTGTATTCTTCATCAATCTTAGTTGCGAGTATATCTGAAATAAAATCTCCAGTGGGGGTTTCAGAAAAGGAAGTAGAAACTAAGCTGACCTGACTCGCTACTTTTTCTTGGCTTTCATTTTCTTTTCAAACAGAAAATGAGTTTTCTCAACATTTATATCTCTTAATTCTAACTCTTTCGTTGCAAGAAAAGATAGATTTGATAGGAATCTGGATCTATTTGTATGCTCTTGAAACTGCATGTATGCCTGCTGTTTCAATCATAATTATGGTTATGGTTGGAAACTAGAAATGCAGCATTTTATTGATATTTATGCGCAAAAAATGGCTTTAAAGAATAAACTTAACATATGATTTTGTTGTTATTTGATAGTATTTTTATTATTTTAAGGGTTTCTTCTGAAAGCCATTAGAATCATAAAATTGTGTCAATAATTTTTGTAAATGAATATTACAAAATTATTAACGAGCCATAGTATAATTTATCAAAAAGTGTGGAAGGATACCATCTTGTATGTAATCAGTACGCAAAACCCCTTACCTCTTTCATTTTTGGTATTATAGCAATTTTCGCTATCATTCTTGATTATATTAAGCCATTTTATTCCAAATTTTTCTAATCTTACAAATCATGTTTCTCAGATGATATAATTACTGTCGAGTAAGCATTTAAAGAATTCTGGAGACTTTTCAAACACATATTGCATGCTTAGCAAGTAGAAAAATGCGCGTTCATTTGAATCCCTGTTTCACTCAAAGCCATTCATTTTTTAAATACCTGTATTGAATGACGCGTATAAATTAATTTCACATGCATATAGTTTTTTCATTGCCTTTCAATCAGTCTGGAGACTGAGACTTTACAGAAAGCAGAACATATTTCTAGTACCTTTCATGTATAATTTACAAAGACATCATTACAGAAATCATTAAAAAACTGGTAAATTAAACATATATTTTCCAACAGCAACCATACATTAGATGCTACAATGCACTTGCATTCATATCAAACTGCATATCAGTGTTAATTAAATAAAATCCCTTCCCTGCAGCCTAAATCTGGGAGAGGAATATAACAGAATATAATGAGCATGAAAACAAAAGCTTAATCTATTGAAACTCGTACATGTCGGCAATTTGTTATGTACTCATAGAAAAAGAAAGATTCAACTTCACAGCAGTGAAATTCAGTTCTGTCACGTGAAAGAATTGGTGTTGGTTTAATTACGAGGTTTAATAACTAATAATTTTTCATTATAGACTTGTTTTTTATCTTTATCCCTCTCTCTCTTTTCTAAACTGTAATGTAAACTACGTGCCTTTTCTGTCTGTATGGATGCTTGTTTGTAGCCCCTGTCCGATGAGTTTGTACTTCTTGTAATTTTCTGTTCATTATATTAGGTTTCTTTCTATAAATTTTATTTCTTTATTTCCATTAATTTTTTTATAATTATTGCTATAAATATTTCTCTATATATTATATACTTTTCTTCATTTTTATGAATGAATCTGCCACCCATGTATTGCAATAAATTAGTATTTTCCAAAATTTTTGTGCCTGACGACTCGTATCAGGCTCTACAACCCTTTGGGTAAGCTGCGTCTGCGTGAGTATTAAAAAATCGATAAAAATAAAGAACACGTTTATGTCAGGTTTAAATTATTAATGATAATACCCTGATTGCTTGTTTTTATTTGTATTACGTTTTTCTTGATCTTTTGCTTTTGTGTTGGTAATTATATATATATATATATATATATATATATATATATATATATATTTAAACCATTATAACTCAAATAACTTTTTCATCATATACACCTAATAAACCCTCATTTAAAATTAAATATAATTAACAATATAACCTAATATTATTCACACAATGAAATACAGAAAGCTAATAAGATTAAAAACTATTACTATGAAAAAGCCAATCCAGATATGGAATTCCAACAATCAAATGCCAATCGACCTGAGGAATCGATTATGTCACATTATTTCGAAATTTATAGGCACCAACCTTCTGTGAGGACTAATTGTTGGAAAAAGACAACAAATGTAGTTTTTTCAAAAACTTTTTCAGCATTGCTCTGTTATACTCAGAATTATGTTTAACAAGTATTTTAAGCTTTTATGACTTTATATTTACTATGTCAATGTCTAATGTTACGTTTTTAAGAATTTATTGTTGATTAATATGGGTACAATTCTGTGCCAGTTGGCAAGAAACTCACAAGCAATTAAATTTGCTATGCTTAAAAGTAAATGAGGGTAATATAAATAACGATAACGGTAATATAAATAAATAAGATTTAATAATATTAATTATTAATAATTGCTTTATTTCTTTAAATACTTATATTATAATCAATTTTAAAAGGAGGTTTATTGTTCTCATTAAATTGTAGAAATACAGAAACTGTCATGATCGCAACAAAATGGTTTTAAATAAACTTACTTGAGAAAAAATTAAGCATTTGATCTCCTTTGTATGAAAGCACTGACAATTTTCAATTAACAGAATAAATATTTAAGTAATATGACAGTATTGCGTATCTTAATAAATGTAATTAGAGATTTCCATAATAAAAAGCACAATTTGAAACCCACACAACGATTGTTTATTCTTTTTTCTATTCAATAATGTACGTATCAATTAGAGAAGAATCTAAATTTTTTTCTTCATTAAATGATATGTATGTTTTTATTGAATAAAGAATATATAATTGTATATATAAATTTTTTGACGCAATGAAAGTGATACTGAGCAGACAGAAGATATTTTCAAGTAACACTGCCCGTTTTCTTTCCTTCTTCATTGCTGCATACATTCATTTAAAGTAAAATTTGAAAATCACGCTATGCTTGTTTATTCTTTTTTTAACAATTCAATAATTTTCACATCAATTTGTGAAAAATTAAAATTTTTAGTCTTCATTCAAATATATTAAGTAAAGGATAGTTTAGTTATATTAACGTCCTGTTTTGAAGAAACACGAGGGTTATTTTGAGCCGCGGTTAGATGGCGAGGACGGCGCCCCCTTCTCCAAGCTTCCGCGCCACACCAGCGCGAGGACGTTTGGCCGCTACGTACGATTTAGCGCGTGCAACAGGCCCCAAGCACGGCGGATCTTTGGTGGAATCGGGTTTTGAGCCCGGGGCCCTCCGGCCCCAAAGCCGGGACCTTACCACTAGGCCACCGCGGTCTCAAATAAAAAATAGATAATTAAAATTTTTTGTTGTAATAAAAGCAGCATTATACGCACTTGCCAAAAGATATTTTTATGTAGCACAAGCCGTTAGCCATAAATATTTATCTTACCTTAATTGTCAAAGTTTTTTTTCGTCGTTGCTAAAAGCGTTTAGAGATTCCTTTAAAGAAGTTTTTTTTTCATTTTTATGTATCTTCGTTTTCAGAGGTTTTATAAATATTTGGGGTTTTAATATCTCCTATTCCCCCCCCCCATTGTTTCTTTTTCTACTATTCATATTTTTTATTCTTTGTTTCTGATATCAGTACGTGTCAAAAGTAGCTAGTAATTTTATTGTCTGCATTCGTGTTTTTTTCTAAATAATAAAACGGAAAATAATCTGGATATTTTTTCGTTTGCAAAATTTTTAAAAATATAATAGGAACTTTGTTTAGGCGTGGAAGATTGTACTTGTTACAAATAGTAATAGAAAGAGTAAAAGAGCTTTTAAAATATATACAAATATTACTTGTACATTTTTATTGCAATATGTTTTAGCACTTCACTGTGTAATAAATCTTAATTCAAATAATAGTAGTTCAAATAGTTTCTCATGGCAATATTCGAAGCATATTGCAGATATTGTGAAAGTGCACTGTTTTCTGCTTTTTCAATCAATGTAAGAATTTCCGAAAAAATCTAATATGTTTTTGGCATTTCAATGTGTAAAAAATCTTATTTCAAGTATCTCTGAAAACAACTAAGCATATTATGTTTATACTAGCGGAATAAATGTGTTAATTAAATTTTATTGAATTATTAAGACGGTAGCAAACGTAAGCGCTTGTAAATTTTATAATATGAAATAACTATGAGAAACTATAAAACATGTACTAGAAGGTACATAAATCTCCAGGTTTTCGATTTTTAAAATTATTTTCTTTGTAAATAGCAATCTTATTCTCCATGCAATCTATTTATGCAAATCGCGCACTACATATCTATGATGCAAAAACTATGAAGAATTTCAAATGTGTGTATTATGAATCAGACATCTCTATCTCTGCTAATAATAAAGGAGAATGTGTATCTGGGTTTGTTGGCGCTCTAGGGGCACACCGCTCGAGCTAGAGCTACGAAATTTAGCACAAACATACTTTGGAAGGAAAGAATGTGCAGTTCGGAGCCCTCTTTTTGAATTTGTAACTGGAATTTTAATTAAATAGAAATTAAACTAAATTTTGGCTTTTTCCTTAATAACTCCAAGACATATCACAGCATAAAAATTATTTTAACTTCATCTGAAAGTGCAAAAAGTTACCTTGTCAATGATAACAATTAAGTTGCAGTGTAATCTTTTCTCTAATTTCAATTAATTTTTAAAATATTTTTGTCATAATTTACAACAATACTTTTCATTGTGGCAACGCAATTCAAAACGTTTTCTTTGTTTAAACAAATATTTATTTGCGTGTTTCTCTTCCATTGTTGAAAGCTAAGATAATATCTTAATATTTAATGCGATGTTTCAATCAGCATATTTTCATCGAGTTAAAATGCTGCTGGAAGTAAAATGTGCCGCGCCAGTTTAAAGTTAATATGAAATTCATATTTTGCGAGAGGAATAAGAGAGTGATATTGATGCCGACAAATTGCAATTCGATGCTACATGAAATAGATAGTTACTTGACTCCATTAAGGACCGTCATGTATACAACGAACAGAACAGGTGCAAAGCTACTAAAAGAAGATGGGTCAAATATCTACCAGAATTAAAAATGTAAAATTATTTTGTTAGGGTAACCATGAATATCAAATTACACATAAGAGATTAAATTCAAATTAGATTCCCGGCTAACAAACTTTAAAACTACTTAGTTTAAAATAAAAGAAATAAAATACATTCACTGAAATGTATATTAAGTTTAACATCAAGTATGTAATAAGTTTCAAAAAGTGATCAATGTTACTTTATAAATGTATTTTAATAATAAGTAAAACTGTAGATATATATATATATATATATATATATATATATATATATACGAGTTCCCTAAAAATTCCCGATAAATTTTATTCCCCTACTTTTTTGTTTTTCCAATAATTGCCACAAATCTAGATTAGTGCCACAAATTTAGATTAATGTGACAAATCGGTTCCCAAGACCGATTGACATTTGATTGTTGGAACTCCAACTCTGAGTTGTACTTTTCATAGTAGTAATAGTATATAATCAAAGTATCCCTTGTATTTTCTTTGTATGATTATTGATAAGGTAACTTTATTTTATTTTAATTTTTAGATTAATATATGTGTATATTGAAAATATAACGCATGTTTGGATTATTTGAAATATTTAACTAAATATATATAAAAAGTTTTTATCTTCTTTTTTGTCCTTTGTTTCTTGTATGTTTTTGAATTTTGTCTTTTGTTTCTATATATATATATATATATATATATATATATATATATATATATATAT
>BGPR01000030.1:188838-200423 GCA_013235015.1 Araneus ventricosus | reverse complement strand
AGATTATTCCTCGTCATCCAGACCAAATTTGACCTATTTATCTATCAAATATACCTGTATACTTAAGAGTAGCTGGCTGTTAATTGAATTCATCCAGTGGCGGGTTTAGCTCTGGTGTTACGTGGAAGCTTGGAGAAGAGTGCCAGCTGGATCTCTTCCTCGTCACCAGACCAAATTTGAAACTCGATTCTATCAAATATGCCCCGTATATAAGGAGACTAGTTGGCACATTGATTCATCCAGTGGCGGGTATTCGTTTTCCTCGTCACTGTGACCACAGCTCAAAATTTTAAGGTCGGTTTTAAAATAGCTTTTGCGTTGTTTCTTAACGTAATGTTAATGTATCTTCGTCTTGATGCTGTTTTATGGAGTTAGTTAAGAATTGAGTTAGAAGACTCTTTAAGGTATCCGATTGTTTTCGGAGACATTTTTTTGAAAAATAATTTATATATATATTGTCTATTTTTCAACTGCATATGTTTAAAACTATAAAAATATTGTAATTAGGCTTTCAAAATAATATATTTTTTTTAAAAGTGAGATATTTGAAGAAAAAATTACTAAAATATTTGCCTTACTCTAGCATATAGACAAAATCATATTCTAAATATACATAAATCCTTATGGGTACATTTTTATTATGACTGTTATCTGTGTTATGCTCTAAATATTTCTTGTACTTCAAAATAGTTTTGAGATATAGCTGAACATAGTTACTAAAATGGTAATTTTCATAAAAAAATGCTTTTCGTTTATATTTAAGCACTTAAAAATAATACTCGATTAATTGACCTTAGTTTTTAGAAAAACATCAAGCATATTACAGAAAACAATCTCAGAAAATTTCATATCAATTCTTGAATAACTTTGAGAAATCATTGTTACATGGTCGACAGTTTTCCCTCAAAAATATCATTTCTCAGAAAAACGCATTTAAGTTTTCATACAACATAAAATGCTTACAGTTCGGTAATAAAACAGCTGTAACTCCATTTGCTGGTCGCGTAGAGTAAAAGGAGAGACAGTTTTGAACTGCTTAAATAGGCTACAAAATTAAGTCATAAAAAGTTTTTAATAACCATCAAAACACGACGATTTTAAACCAGTCGGATACCTTAATAATCCAGAGATAATTCCGTTATTGAAATTATATAGGTTAAATGATGTGACGAAACATAAATTGTAGAACAATTGCCTTAGCATAGAGAATAAATCTTTAAATTCAACACACTAATAAAGTGACTAACTTTTAACTTCCCATAAAGGAAGGACACAAATAAATTGAAGTTAAAATACATAAATAAAAACATTTAATTCATGAAATACAAGCTAGAATACACAATAATATGATAAATGCACAATAAAAGCATTTGTAACATCATTTATTTTACACTTTCTCGAGGAAGGACAGAAACTTACAAAGAAGGGGTTAGACCTTACCACTAAGAAATCAAATCAATTTTGATATAAACATCTTAACCATTGTAAATATAAACAAAACAAAAAAAAAATCAAAAGGTTAGAAAAAGAAAAAAGGAAAAATAAGAAACAATTAAACAATAGAATAACAATACACCTTTTTGCGCTCAACGCAACGCATATAGTGATTGCATCAACAAAATATTACAACAATTAAAACAAACCCAATAGAATTCAAATATCCAAAAAAAATTTTCTAATAATTAAGATAATTAATAATTAAAACACATAAAATAAAAATTAAGAGAATAAAGAAAAGTAGTCAAAATGGAAGAATGGATGAGAACCAGATGACGAACTCAAACCCACTCGCCATAGAAGTTCTAAAATGGACAAAATTTTCTGTCAAAGGGTTAACTGTATAAACGTACGTATTAATTTCTTTTTTTAAAAAAAAACTAAATTCACTCATTCATTTTTTTATAAAAAATCTGGTTTGCATTATAGTCATCTCTGAATATTTAATATGAGCACAAAGCACATATCAGCTTCCAAATTCACCAAAATGCCAAGTTTTAAAAATGAATATAATCTTCCCTAAAATGTCCATGAAAAATGCATACCTAGTCGAAAACATGTGGTCTAAATAAAACCGAAAACGAAATAAGTTTCCGCACAAACAACGAAATGGGAAGGCAAAAGAAAATTCTG
Organism: Araneus ventricosus; assembly: GCA_013235015.1. Classification (NCBI taxonomy): domain Eukaryota; kingdom Metazoa; phylum Arthropoda; class Arachnida; order Araneae; family Araneidae; genus Araneus; species Araneus ventricosus. The sequence goes on along the minus strand of BGPR01000030.1, from coordinate 198,293 downwards.
CTTTTGTTTTCCTTGTCGTGATTGTGAGCTTTTTTTAAACATTCGTAGTAGAAACCCCAAGATAAGAAATCAGTTTCATTTATAACTGTATGAATAAGAAAATTCATCCTCTGGTGGAAAAAAATTGGGCTTTTGTGGGAGAAAGAAGCCTTCCTGTTGTGCTTTCTTGTTGCTTATTTTTCTTCTTCTTCTACAAGAAGCTTCAAGAAAACTCGTATCAACATCAGATTTCCGTTATATCTTTTTCCAAAGTAAAACAGCAAAATTCTGTGTTTTAATAAATCAACCCGTTCCTCGGTTTAGAGGAGATAAAACATGACACACATAAACCATTTCATACTTGTTTTCTTCTTTTCTCTAGAAGGATGATGATAATATTTCTCGTTTTCATCCTTTTAACGATTTTGGATTATGGTGGATGTTGATTCTGCGAGCAGTTTTTAATGAGTAAGTATTAAATATAGATAGTATTGTATCTATGTTGGAGATTTTGTTTGAGAGTCACTTTGGTACTCAACTTCTCAGTATTATTTTGAAAAGACCCATAAAATTTTTTTTGAATTTACATTCGTTACATAAAAATATTTAACATTACATTTTTCGTCCTCTCTGAATATTGCTTATTGAGCTGGCACCCTCTCTCCAAGCTTCCACGTCACACCAGAGCGAAGACCCGCCACTGGGTGTATTCAATGTGCAACTAGTCCCTTATATACGGTGGATCTTTGAAGGAATCGAGTTACAAATTTGGAACCATTCGAACATGGTGCCGAGATACTACCACAAGACTACCACAGTCCTGAAACGGCTAGCATTGAATAAAACGGGTGCCCAACAATTTTGCAAGTTAGAGAAAACCATTTATGGACTGAAACTGTTCTCAAATTTTGGAATCGAAAGTTCGCGAATTTTCTTCAAAGTGGTGATCATAAAGAAATTGATAAAGTTTTTTCTTTGATTGTTGAAAAGACAAACGATCATCATAATGTTATATGTTGATAATGGAATAATAACTGCATAAAAAGAGAAAATAGTATGAATTTTCAAAGGGTATGCACGTAACTTTAAAGTTATTTTTGATTGCTTTAATTTTAGTGTTGACCCACTAAATTATTTCTTACAAGCAATTTCAATATTTATACAGTGATCAATTTTTTAATTACCAAGAAAATTATTAGAAGAAAATTCTTAACCGTTTTAATGTGTTAAATGTTAATTCTGTAGTTGTATCTTTCTACAAACCTCTGATATGCGTAGAATAATCAACGGCTAAAAGAAAAGCAACTTGCATGACACCTTTTGTTATTTTAATGAGTTCAGTTATAGAGCTAGATTTCTTTTCAATGAGTATGTGTTATCAATTTCTCAATAAACCAACAAAAACTCAATACTGTCTTGTCAAGAAAGTAATTTCTTTGACGTAGATTTTCCTTAACTGCCCCAAAACATAATAAAAAATTCTTTCCTTTCTGATTACAAACCTCTGCGATGAGAATTCATCAGGAAATTCGAATTAAAACCAATAAGTAACAGACTTTTAGATATTTTAATGATATACGTGAGCCATTGCACAATTACTTGTTTTGATTTACGTTAATTTCTTCCTTTTAGCCTATTTCTTACTCAAATTGAGCAAAAAGAGAAAATGTTCATGAAAGACAGATTTTTCTTTTACATATTTCTTTAAAATATTAAAAGTATTAATTAAAACTTAAGACCATTTGCAGATGAACTCCCGATTAGATTAGATTAGATTTATAAGATATTGCTTTTGAAAGCCTTGTAATTTCTTTGGCATATATTTTCCTTAATTACACCAAAACACATACACCAAAAAAATATTTCCTTTCAAACATTTGCAACAAAAATACTTAAGCAAATTCGAACAAGAAGCAAGAAGTAACAGAGACTTTTGTGGGTTTTAATAATATCTATGAACCATTCATTATCCGATAATTGTATTCGATTCCCATTCATTTCCTGCTTTTAGTCTATTTATCACTGAAATTGAGCAAAAAACACGATGCTCATGGTGGATTCCTATTCCTTTCACAATATTTCTTTTCCTCCGACAAGCTCTAAACTTATTTCAAACCTAAAATAGTCATATTACAAGGCGGACACAAATTAACCGAAGCAGCAAGGCAAGTGATTTCCTCTGGAGTAATCGAATTGCTAAAAGATTTATCTCCCGACCCACCTATGCAAAATTCTTCAGGACAGTTATCCTGCTCAAGAAAAAGAGCACTGGTTTTGTCCTCGGGAAACAAATTACCGAAGAAAAACCATTTATCACTGTAAAAGACGCACTTAAGCCTAATCTTCCGGGGAATAGGCTGCACAGAGTTAAGAAGGTAGAGCACGGACTGTTGTGAAGCGGTTCTTAGAAGAACGAGGGAGCCGAGATCTTTCGCTTACATACTTAATGAAAGAGGGCTTATATCTTTCATACGGTAAGGCTGAAATAATAAAACTGAGTTTTAAAAAATGAAGCAAAGTAAGAGGGTGGATATAGAAGATCTGTGTGGGAATAAAGCTGTTCAGCAAAATGGCTGTATTATTGCTAAATTCGCAGGAAACTCGAATGCGGTTTCATGTCAGCTTTATATTCGTTTTAGTATGAAGGTTAGTGAGTATGTTATTTATATTATTCAGGAAACTAATTTATTTATACTATTCACGCCTAGTTGCGTCACCATCAAGAAGGGAGGAAATCTTTGAAACAAATTATATTTTCCTCCCTTACACTCATGTCAACTTTATGGTATATGTTGTAAAATAAAAACGTTGAGTTAAAGAGCTTCAATGTAGCTTGCAAAGGCTTATTCAACCACATAGTGGCATAGTGGTAGGGTCTCGGCTTTCGTGCCGGAGGGTTCAAGGTTCGAAACCCGATTCCACTGAAGATCCGCCGTGTATGGGGCCTGTTTCACGCTAAATCATAGTAGTGGCCAAACGTCCTCCCGTTGGTGTGGCGTGGAAGTTTGGAGAGGGGGTGCCAGCTCAGGTGTCGTCCTCGTCATCTGACCGTGGTTCACAATTACGAGGTCCGTACCAAAATAGCCCTCGTGTTGCGTAAAAACGAGACGTTAATATAACTAAACTAAACTACTTTTAAATTGAAGGTTATAGAGAAAATGTTTATAGTGTTTTTATTTTAAACTTTTTACCAACGTGTTAATGGCTTTCTTAAATACTTAACTCACGGATGTACGAATTTGTTGGATCTCCTAATTAGATGACGCATCCTATTTAGGAGATTTAACTTTCATTCAATTCATATCTCTACTAATAATAAAAGAGACTGTGTGTGTGATGTGTGTGTTGGCGCTCTACAAGGCAGACCGTTGGACTTAGAGTTACGAAATTTGGCACGAACATTCTTTGAGAGTGGGAATGTGCACCTCGGAGAATTTTTTAAAATTTTGATTGGAATTTTAATTAATTAAAAATAAGCGAAATTTTAGCGTTTTTGCTTACCAACTTTCGAAATTATTACAGCACAAAAATAATTTTTACACCATCTAAAAGCGCAAAAAAATGATTTTTTCAATGATATCAATAATGTTGTCGTATGATTTTTCTCTAATTTTAATAACCTTCTAAAAATATTTTTGGCATAATTTACAACAATACTTTTCATTGTTGCAACGCAGTTCAAACCGTTTTCATTGCTTAAACAAATATTTAATTGCGTGTTTATCTTATATCGTTTAAAGCTTAGAAAATATCTGTAAATGAAGTCCTCAAGATGGCGATTAAATGTCTATAGTAATTTGAATTTTAAAACTACATTGTTAAGGGAACCATGAATATAAAATTATGCATAAGAGATTCAATTGAAAATTTATTTCTGGCGATCAACTGGTCGCCTAAGGCGGCTAGTACGAACATAAAGGACACCAAATATATTAAGAGATACCAGCTGATTTTTTACTTTTATATTAATTACTACTTTGATTTTATTACATATTTACGTATTAAAAATCCCCCAATTGAATTCAGGAGTCAGACTCGTCATTGTCTTTAAAGTAATTGTCAGAGATTTGTGGTATAAAGAGAATTTGGGTCAGTTACTAATGCGAGTTGCATCGTATCATCTATATGCCCGACCTACTCTTAAAATCTCTAAACGACTTTTTGGGACCTTCTGTATACTTCGCATGTCTTAAATTCGATTTAGAATACACATTTCTTGCAATGTTTGCTTTTAATCAAAATATCAGAAATATTCTTTCTATTTTTTCTCTTATTTTAACCTCAGGCATAAGATATATGCATCTTAACAACGAAAAACTTAATAGGAGTCACAGAAAATGAACACAGAAAATAAAACTGTTAAAATGTAGCCACCACCTGCGATGTTCGTGTATTGATTATAACTGTATATACGCGAGATACCCAAGAAATCATCTTATTCTGGACAATTAGCCATGTATTTTTTCTTCTTTAAATGAGACTACCTTCGGAGCACTTTTTATTTAATTTTTAAATTTTTGATGAAACATTCATGTTTTTAATTAAAATGAGTTGTAAAACTAAGAATTCCAATGCAATTTCATTGGAAATTTAATTGAATTTTTTAGCAACATTTTTGTGAAAATTTGCACTTACGCCAAACCTCCCATAACAAGTTCTATTGAGTATATTTCAGCAATTTTTGCACAGTATATAGCTAACATGCTTATCTGTGTTATGAACTAAAAGAGTTTTAATACCTCTAAAAGTTTTGGAGATATTCCAAACTTTGTGAACAAACTCGATTTTTTTCACTAAAAAGTCATTAAAATAAATATATATATGCATAGAGTTTAGATTTTAGTTCAAAACATAGCTGTAAACAAATAAAAGCCAAATTTCATTTTAATATCTTAAAAATATTTTCTAAAATGATGTTTGCCACGAAAAAAAATATCGAAAAACACAATTTCTCAGAAAACACTTTTAAAGATTTTCATACAGTACAAAAAATATTGTACTCACTTTAGAATCTTAAAACGCGCCATATTTACAAGTCAAACCCTCTTCTACTTGATTTTAAACGACTTTTGTGTTCTTTTAGCTTTTTAGATTTTTTCTGAATAATTTTGTGTAGTAGGTAGTGATTGACGTCTCAATATCTGAATTAGCTTTTTGTCATTCCCCATGTAATTTTTAAGCATCAATGGATAAATTTTTATTTCAAAACACTTGAGAACAGGTAACAGTTCAAAATAAATGGAATTAAATTACAAAGCTGCAATTTGAGGGCAAAAAAAATTTTTTTACTGTTATAATTATTGTTGTGTTGTGTTTTTTTTTTTAAAAAATGACGCTAAAAACCAATAAAACAATAAAAATAAGAAATGGAAGCTTAAATCTATATTTTTAGACAATATATTGCTTGAGAATTAAAAAATAGTTGTTCAAACTAATTGTTTGTATTTTTAAGGATCTTTAAATTGCCACTTCCAGTATCAGAATTGTCACTTCCGTTTTATTATTTATGCTATAACTTTGCTTGTAATTTGGTAGAAACAGAAATAAAGCATTTTTAGATACCTAATTGTATGGCCTATAGAATGAACAAATAAAACAAATTTTGAAAATTTTCAGCAAAACGAGGAATTTAGGGTAGCCACATGCATACCTTAAGAAACTTGGAGATTTTGTGGAGACAAAGAAGGAAACCTGATTAAACTACGACAAAGTCAATTCTTTGAAAAGTTTCCTCTACTTTCTGCACAATACAAATATATCAAGACAGCACAACTATTTACAAATAATTTACCAAAGGTTCATCAATTTACGCCTCAAAATATCGACGGGAATAAATTTAATAGAGCAACGAGCCATCATCAATTCTCTTTTAACTCCTTAGTCACCCCTCTCACACCGAGCGAAGCGGCCCCTGGCGGTCCCCCTTAACAGCGACGAAGGCCGGTCTGAGGCGGTTGGCTTCTTTTGAGGGGAGGTGAGATTCTGAGATCGCTTAGGACATAAGCGAGGTAGGGGGTCTAATTACCCTTGCCAACCACAGCTCATTTCCGTGAGTGGACCACGTGGAGATACTGCACTTCGCTGGGCAGAAGGATCTCACTCACGACATTAGGAGGTATCTCATGACTTTTGACACTTCAGTGTAGAACTTTAGATCTGTTTTATTTTGAACAGTTTTATTCCGTTTTTGCCATCTGCTCTTAGAAATATATAATAAATTGTGGAGAATAATTTTCTGTGTTTGCCTTTTGCCTGCTTTTAAACTATTTTTTTCCTATCAATTTCCAATAATTGCATTTGAAACGATTTTGTTTGCCATAGTTTACTTTTACGTATAAATAATGCTGTGGATTTGATTATGCTATATCAACTCTAAATTAATGTTATTTATGTTTTTCCTGAATTACCTATATTGTTTTAAAGGTAAACGTGGAGTCTACGGTGCCGGCCTGCTTCTCACCAATTTTTCTTGGCGCAATTTCATTTGTCGTCGCCCAATACTGTTTTGGATCTGCAGTACACTTTTTATTGCTCTCTTGCGCATGCGTCACCTGAAAAGTAGAGATTGAGCTCGCAATGCCTGCGGCATTTCGAGCGTGTACCGGGCAAATTTTATAACCTAAAATAACATCAGCGGCTTCGCTTTCAGTATAGCAGGAAACTAGTAGCTACGCTTAATCATTGAGAAACAAAACACACAGTACCGAAATAACATTCAAACCGAAGAATTCCAAACGAAGTTTTATTCAAATTCGAACGAATCGACCAATCATATCGAAACGATGAACAAAACAGTCCAATCGAAACTTGGCGCAATATAGCGTGATGCTCAAAACACCGATGAAAAGATAAATTTCCGCGCATGCGCGCATGATACTCGTTAAAAACATCATTGCGCAACCAAAACAAATGTTCTCTCATCTCCGTTCTTGGTGGCGAAGACTTGGCGATCCTAATAGGAGCGAAGTAGGTGGGCACCGTAGACTCCACATTAACCGTTTTCAATTATTTTTGTTACTTATGATTGTCTTTTTAAAGCATGGGAGGTTCCAATTTAAGGTGGATCAAGAACACGAGATTCAGTTATTAGAAAACAGATATCAAAATTGAATAACAACATTTAAAATAACAGTGGAGGCTACAAATTGACTCTTGACTTGAATCATCATTACACAGAAAATATAACATTTCTTCACTATCATGGCAGTGTTAATGCAAAATAGGCAAAACAATGACTTAGTCCACTTTAACCCCTTAGCTTGATTGTTTTCTCAACTAATTAATTAGTTGGCATGTTCTATTTTGGGAATGTGTTGTCATTTTTATTCACTTGAGAAACCTAAAAGACAGTTATAATGTTTATGGATTACAAGTAATTTTTGAATCGAATTATAACATCTGTGAATGACTTTATTTCAGTTTATTATTTCAAAATTATTCTAATTCGATGCACGTACGCCATCCGGACAAACCTGTTAAGGGGTTAAGTCTGAACCCTCCATATTTCATTGAGAATCTTCCTAACCGGCTCTATGCCCTGTTAGATAATTGGAACTTTAAAGGGTCAAATAAATAAATGAATAAACTGGATTCTTACTCAAAGTAAAATGAAAATTGTTGAAAGCTTACTTAACATTCAATTTCACATTCAATGCCACATATCAATTTCTATTATCATATACTCTCCGTCTTTTCTAGAAGAATTTCTTATACATTATACCAATGGGAAGGTGCCCAAGAAAAATAACCACGTTGGAGACAAAAGGCGAAGAAAAGCGTGGAGAACAGAAACAAAAAGGGAGAAAAAATAAGAAAGCCCTTTCCAAAAATCAGAGGCCACAAATTTGCAAAGTTTTCAGTTGACTTTCTGAATACTCAGGGGTGGCCTCGGGAGTCCACCAAATTTTCGACATCGAGTAGATTTTTATCAGATTGCCCAACGAATTTCTTAAACTTTTTCTTCCGATTCTTCAATTCTCGCCTTGCTTCATTCTTTTCTTTTTTCCTAGATATATATTTTTCTTCTCTTTTACCCGTAATGTGGAGACACGAACGCAGAGATCTCCCCCCCCCCCCCCCACCTCCCCGGAGGCGAACAGAAATACTTGTCGCCTATTGGTTGATTCACAAATTCCCAATGGAACTCCAAATTTTTCCAATGCAAAAACCAGAATAGACTGAATTACGGAGAATCTTTTATTTTATTTTCCATTTTGTGTAGAAGCTGAGAGAATTTCTTTTGCTTCTGTCTCTCAAAAAAACTTTATTTCGTGCTATAGGTCATAAAATGAACGATTTTTGGATTTATTTTAGTCCACAATTTCCAGAATTTGATACAATTTTGATATAGTGTCTTATTTCTCAGTACATTGCGATGGTGAAATGTATTTCTTTTGCCTTCATAATGGATCTGCGAAGACAGAGGAATAAGCCCCGTTTCCTAAATATAAGAGATCGTTTGAAAGATGAAAGCGGTGCATGAAGAAATAACGCAGGATTTGAGAGGTTCGTTTATAATTGTTTAGAATGTATCTTTTATAGAATGAATGCGTAAACAATAAGTAGGCAAAAATCGCTAGGGAAATTATGCGGCACTTATATGTGTAAGATTTTGCGTTTGCGTGTCAGAAAGAATGGCGATATATTATTCAAAACCTCAAAGATTTATAAAAAATGGGAATATATATAAAAGAAACACATGAAAACCAAAAGAACTCTCAAAGAGGTGGGTTAGGTTAGGTTATGTTAACGTCCCGGTTTGAAGCAACACGGGGACTATTTAGGGACGGACCTCGTAATTTTGAACCACGGTCAGATGACGAGGCCGACACCTCAGCTGGTACCCCCCTCTCCAAATTTCCGCGCCACACCAACTGGAAGACGTTTGGCCACTACGCGTGATTTAGCATGCAACAGGCCCCGTACACGGCGGATCTTCAATGGAATCGGGATTCGAACCTGCAACACTCTGGTCTCGAGGTCGAGACCTTCCTTACCACTAGGCCACCGCGGCCTTCGCACAAAGATGGATAAAACCGTGTAGCCCTGCTCACCTGGAGGAGTAATATTATATACGCTAATAACACGATATTCAAAATTAGTTGTTCTTTCCTCGTAAACTACCAACGCTTTAGTGTTTAATACAAGCCATTTATCCCCCGAACACCACCAGAATCCAGTTAAAATACATTTATCAATTCAAGCTTAAAACATAAACACATAAAAAATATGTACAATAATATGCGTTTTGTTTTTGCTTTTTCTTAAACTGACACAACTCAGAGCCATCATTGCATCCTGCACACAACATTCTACCGGATCTAATTTCAAGTGACTTCTTCCAGTGGGGTCATCTGATGTCCGAAGTCTGTCTTGATGGGGTCTCGACCTTGACCATCTTAAAGATAACATATCACGGGCTGTGTTGAGCGTTCCTGGTAATACATTACGTTAAAGATAACATGTCACGGGCTGTG
>BGPR01000030.1:149222-188828 GCA_013235015.1 Araneus ventricosus | reverse complement strand
GAGCGTTCCTGGTAATACATTACGTTAAAGATAACATGTCACGGGCTGTGCTGAGCGTTCCTGGTAATACATTACGTTAAAGATAACATGTCACGGGCAGTGCTGAGCTAATGAACTAAACATCCACGTAGCATCAGCGAAAGAACATTTGACTCTCAACGTCAAATTCAACGTGCACGAAGCCCAGATACACGGAGGGTCTTTGGAGGAACTGGATTTCGAGCCTGGAATCATCCAAAACTGAGACTGAGACCTAATATAAATCTAATCTAATATAAATCTCACCCTTGTAAAATGAAAAATTCCTCACTAATGGTCAAAAGCGAGGAGTTAATCTAATTGAAATGAAGTAAACTAATCGGAACGTCCACGTAGCACAGCGAAAGAACATTTGACTCTCAACGTCAAATTGAACGTGAACTAAGTCCACATACACGGAGGGTCTTTGGAGGAATCGTATTTCGAACCTGGAATCCTCCAAACCTGAGACTGAGACCTCACCACCAGCCACCTCTATCTGTATAAAAATGAAATATGTGTTCTTTGGGAAAGAAGTAATTGCGGTATTAATAATCATCAAAACCAGCAAAACAGTCACCAAGCAATCAACAAAAAGAGCACTCTTATGTGTTTAATTTCATCCATGTAAAATGAACAATTCCCCACCAACAGCCAAAAAGACAGAAGTTTAGAAAAAGAATCTAACATCGTAGTTCATAATTAGACTACATACTTTATTCGAGTTCTTATGTGCATTTTTACAACTTGTATGTGGATTGCACCATTGGGACTGTAAAGATATACGAATCTTGTGTAATTAGAATCTCCTCCAAACTGTTCTCATATATTTTTCGTTTTTTCCCGAGATTCCTACTATCTTCTGTTGTCGCAGCTGCAGACAATTGTCTAAGGCCGAAGAATCTGAATAGATTAAACAGTGAGTTAATTCATGGAAGATGTCTCCAGTGACTGCTGTGAAATTCATCTAGTTTCTTGTTGGCTCGTTGCTTATTATAAAAGGACTTCTTGAATTAAGTTTCTGCAAGGAAATTCCCGTAATTGCATTTTCTTATTGTTCCTCAAGACTTAGCTTATAGTATTTTAATAACAATGAATACACAGAAAATACAGTTACCTGCTAATTATGAATTCAGACGAAATTCATTCTCTTTCAATAGCATATGATTAAATCTTTATTCAAAATTTATCTTACGATGCATGGTCACTAATAAAAGTTATATTATTTGGTTACAGATGGAATAGGAACATGATTGTTATTTCTCTTTAATAAAGAATAACTTAATTAAACAAAGAGGATCTTTAATCATTCTCATTATGGGTTGAGTAGTTACGAATTGAATACAAGAATTGGATTGAATACAACAATAGATTGTATTCTGTTTTTATTGAAAAGAAAACGTCTGAAATTATAAAATACATTTATATTTATTAAAACCTACATCATATTAATAACATATTGATGGTTACATAAATGTATTATGTAATTAACGTATATTGTTTGCATCATTTTAAATTTTAAAAACAATGTCTCATAAACGTTTTAATTTGAAAAAAAAATGTGCTGCAATTCTAAATGTTCTTGATAATAAAATAACATCAAATTTTGAAACTTTTCATTTTTACTTTTCGTCGTCTGTCCGCGATTCAGAACTTATGATTATCAGTTCTGAATCGTCTTAACCGTAAGTGGATTATGGTTATAAGTTCATAACCATAAGTTTACTTATAAGTTCATAACCTACTTAACCTTCATAAATCTACTTATAAGTTCAAAACCATAAGTTGGTTATGAAATTCAGGTACAAAAAGGAATAATAATTAATTCCGAATTTCGTATAAGTATGCTTAGTTAAATATTTCAGCGATTGTCAATGAGGTAGCGTTTCCAATACATCTAAAATGATTCAGTTTTAATACCTAACCGAAAAAATGCTGCTTCTAAATGTAGAAACAATGCGTCCTTCTGAGAGATTGATTTTATAATAAATAAAAATTGTCGAAATCGGACCAGTGATAGGGGCTGGGGGAATATCTCATGGTTTTTCTCCATAGAGCATGTATAGTCGAGAAGTATTTTTTTTATTTCTCTCGAAAGGCAGGCGACCTTTGATGGCTTATCTAGACGTCATAAGCGTCCATATGAAATAAAAATTATTGAAATCTGTCCAGCGGCTGGGTGTGGGATACTGGTCCTCTGGTAGTGCCAATAATTCAGATTTCATACTAAATATTGATAGAAACATAGTGGTGTTTTAATCCAACTTGATTTAGACAACGAAGCCACTCCTGGATTCTGATGGTAGTGAAATGCATCCTTTAATACAATGAAGCTTTGTAAATGACAGATTTTTTTTTATTTTTAGTTTGCCACTCCTGGATTCCGATGGTAGTGAAATGCATGCTTTAATACAATGAAGCATTGTGAATGACAGATTTTTTTATTTTTAGTTTGCATTGTAAGGAAACAAATTAATGAAATATACTGCAACTAAAATCAGTAATCTAAATCTAAAATCAATTTAACGATTTTGCATTGACTCGAAAAATGTGTAAACTTCTTGAAGTCTTTTTGTGTCATTTTTTACAAGGCAGTAAAAAAATGACAGTTGTATTTGTCTGATTCTCCATAAAAAATATATTTACATTGTATGCAATATATACAACGGAGCTCCGCATAAAAATAATCGTTCCTCGGACATTCTATAAAAAATTAGGATAGCAATCTCGAAAATTAATATGGAACTAGAGATTCACAATGTTAATATTTCTTCTAAAAGTGAGTTTTTTTGCTAAGGTTGTAGACTTACATGGAAATGAGAACATTTGACTTATCTAATCATACGTAAAAAATAAAATAAATAAATAAAAATAAATTTTAAAAGTCGAAACTTCAAATAATTATCTTGAAAACACTTTCTTAAAGATTTAATACTTTCATAACTGCTTTCTAAAAGTGTGTTTCTTTTAAAATTTCTTTGATAAAAATTATTTACAAATTATTTGACAGTCATTAATAATATTATTTCTATAGCTATAAATATTTAACCATAAAAGAACAAATTTTAAATTTTTGCGAAATTTATATATTTCTGCAAAATTTTATGAGTTGTCCAGGTGGAACAGCTTCAAAATAATATATATATATATATAATAACAAAAATTAAAAATTTAGCTACAACATTAGCTATCTTTTCCGGGCACTATTGCTTTTTCATAATTGCTTGCTTAGGTAGCTAATATGAAATTTTTTTAAAAATTCCGCAAAAAGTAGAGAGCCCCTTAAAATAATATCAATTCTAAGAGCTTTAATTCATTATTTGTTTGATTTTAAATTTGTATAATATTTATAAATTTTAAATTGCATTTACAGCAGCGTGAAATATATTTGGTGAAAAACAATTTGTTCATACAGTGCGAGTCAAAAGTTTAAGCACAAACAATAATTTTAAAATAAAACTTCACACATCCATTTATTTCAACATGTCGTTGATATGTATACAAAATTGCAATTCTAAAGTCCTATTAAACATTATTAATTTTAAAACTTTATTTTTAATCAGACGTTTTGAGAATGGGACGAAAATTGCTGAATCAAAAGTTTAAGCACAAAGCTACTTTTATGCAAATTAATGAAATCACACAAGCAGTTGCGCACGTATATGGTATCTAGGTATATAAGAAGAACATGACTGTTTACTTGACATTAGTTTAAAATGGCTAGTTTTAAAGAATTTTCATATTAGGAAGCATAAAAAATCTGGTATATGGCAGTAAAACAGAAATCCATTTCTCTGAAATTGCATCTCTTTGGTCAAAATGTGAAATTTATCAAATATTAGCTTGTGGTAAAAACTTGAAGCGAAAATCTCATTCTGGAAGGCCACGAGTGACCAGCTCTTGCAAAGACATGCACATCAGACTCTTGGCTTCAAATAGTTTTTCTCTTTCTCGAATTAAAAGAATGATTGGAGGACAAATATCGAAAAAAACTATTCAAAGAAGAATTTTAGAATCGGGGTATATGAAAAACCGCAATACTTAACAACACACTACAAAGAAACTAGATTACAGTTGGCCAAACAGCACATTTCATTTAGTGAGGTGTGTCTTATTATTATTTTCAGCGATTAAAAAAAATGGAATTTGGATGGACCTGATGGGATTGCATGCTATTGGCATAATCTTCGAAAAGAACTAAGAAGCATGTTTAGATGATAACCTGGTGGTGGATTTCTGATGGTATGGTCAGCGGTTTGTTTCAATAGTGAGACATACCTAGCCTTATTAAGGGTCGAAAACAATCTGAAAACTACTAAGAGACACTTGCCTGTCATTTGGTTCTCTTTGTTGAAATTTTTGGTGGAACAGATTTGACTTTACAACATGAAAACCCTTCAATACATGTCTCCAAATCAACGCGACCGTGACTTAGCTCCAACTTGGGGACGGTTTCGAATGCCTTAAGACCTGATTTGAACTTCATGGCAAACGTGTGGGGTAAATTCACAAATTTATTTTATAAAAATTGTAATCAGTATTCTTTGGTTGCTGTACTGAAAGTGTTCATTGAGGATGTTTGGTTTTAACTACAGCCATAACTAATACAGAACTTAGTATTATCGATGGAAAACCACGTTTTTCATGTAATTCAATGAAAAGGAACAGTAATCAAGTGTTGACATTTTATTTTTACTCGACTGTAAAAAATAAATGTCTCATGTGCTTAAAATTTGACACACCTATTTTTGTATTTTTTCTAAATTTGATGGTTGAAAATAAAGTTTAAAGCATGAGTGTATCAAATATAATTTCATTTCTATATTTTTTATATGTATGAACATTGATTTAAAGTAGAGTGTATATTTTAAAGTTTACTTTAAAATTATTATTGTGCTTAAACTTTTGACACGCACTGTAATAAAAATAAACCTGATAAGTAATGTAAGTTCATAAAATTAAACCGCATAATGAAAGAAAATAAGTAATTTTTATTAAGTGAAGCATCGAAATGTCATTTATTCTGAAATCGAAATAAAAAATTGACTTGCTTTTGAATTTTAATTTTGATCACGATATGATTCGTATTTCATCGATATTATTGGTTAATACCTGAAATGAATTATGTTAAAAGCAAGGATTTAATCAAATGTTAGGGTGATAAACAAATCATATGTTCAGGAACATGAGTATTGTTACAAAAGTCTTTCTGTGGGTGTATGGTGTAAACAGTCAAACACACAGGATAATGGAGAATGAAGGTTTATTCACAAATACGCAGCAAAACACGTAGCACAGGTACAGGAAACAATAGTTCTTGCACAGATTAGCAATGTAAATAGACAACAATTCACAGGTAATAACAGTTCGGCACTTTGATATTTAGCAACACAAACAGTCAGCAAATAACTAGTAACGACAATAACTGCACTTTCAATACAGCTCACCAGTTTCCTAGCACTGCGGACGAAACTCTAAAGTCGTTCACAATGGATCAACACTACTACCGCTCGGCGTCTAACAACTTACTAGCTCGCACAGCGGATAGAACTCCAAAGACATTCGCGCTCCAAGGTGATCCCAGTAGATCAACATTTCCCCGTCATCCAAGCGTTATCCTTATATAGTCTCCCCTGGCATGCCGTGGCGTCACATGGAATCATCTAGTACATTCAAGCGTATCTCCTCTGCTAATAGAGATATCGAGAAGATTCCAGCACCTTTGAGATCCCATATTTCGTCGCCAAGGTCAGAGGTTCAGACGTGGCTGCTGCCTGTCATCTTATACTTACCCCTGTAAAACTCTCTTCCCAACCATAAGACTCACAATGCTGGGAATCGACATTCCATGTTTGTAACAATATACTGTTTATTTCTGCCAAAGAGCTATGTGAAAAAAAGCAAGTTGTTTTGTATTGGAGGAGATACGTAATATTTTATGTAATCTCCTCTCGTCATACTGGTAAAAAATGAAACATTTCAGTAGAAACGAATCATTGCACAAACTCAAATCATTGAGAATATGAATTTTTTCCGGAAAATAACATGTTGAATTGTCTGAAGAATCCATTAAACGTGATAGTTTTTATTTAACTTCACTTGTTTTTAAAGAAGGAATTTTTAATCGATTTTTCACTCACATCCTGATATATTAGTTTTCCCAAAAAATATTACTGTATTTTGGATTTTTTGTAATTTAATTATCAAATGATTGATTAAATTGAACTAAATTTTGATTTTATAAGAGAGAAGCCAACTAGTAGAGAAACTAAGAAAAGCAATTGCAAGATTCCATAATATTTATAATGAAATATGAATTTATTCAATATTTAGGAACCAAATCATGTAAATTCATAAAATTCACATGATTTGGTTCCTAAGATGAACACCAATACCTTCCGGATCCGCTATTAACCATTTAAAAGTCAAAAGTTGTAAATATAGGACGAACGGGACGAAGCATGCTTATGATAAAACGGGATGGAAATTAATGTAGATACTTTTGCATTTAGTTTGTATTTGTGTTCTTTAGGCGAAACTTTAATAAAATTTGAACAAAATGTTTTAGTTAAAACACCCAGTGTTTTGTTTCTCGATGGTTAATTTTCCCAATTTTTAAAACGTAGATGATCATAAAATAAAAAAAGTTTTTATTATTGAACTAAAATGTAGAAATCCATTTTTTAGCAAAACATGAAAGTCAAACCCTGAGGCCCTGATAACAATGTTTCAAGAAAATTAAGCCGCAATGAATAGGAAAAGAAATAAATTTCCTAAGCATTCACTAAAAATCAAAAATAAATTATAAATGTTATTAAAATTCCAAATAAACTAACCTGACAATTTCTGTCAGCGCCTTAGGCTTTTATGATTTTGTTTGACTTCTACTTTTGATTAAAAATTATGTTCTACTTGTTAGTACACAATTAAAATCATATTTCAATAATATTTGTGCTTTTATATTTTCAAATGCTATTTATGCGTTGCTGGTTTTTATCTATTTTAAACACTTCTTTTTATCTTTACTTTTTCCAAATTTGCAAAATTTTGTAATAAATTCTTCACTCGCTTCTTGATGAGCTAGAAATTTGAAATTTTGTATATTTGTGTGCTCTCGATGAAAATACACTATTTTAATATTTTCAAAACTTAATTATCAGATACTTGATTAATTTAGTTAAATTCTAATTCCACACGCTTGGCGCCAACTATTAGTGAATTTTTGGAAAGATTTAATGTTTCCTTAATGTTTATATTAATATATTATAAATTAAAGTCTAAAAAAATGGGAAATTTAAAGTAAAAAATATTACACTTTTTGATACACTGGTAGGAACGTGTTTTTAAAAACAGTTTATAATCGAAAATAATATGTATTTCCATCACAGAAAAACATCGTCCTCGTCAAAAAAAAAAAAAAAAATGGCGACTACTGCAATCCATTAGAATTTCCAGTTTATAATTTCGTGATATAAACCTGCTATCTAAACATCAGAAAATTCAACCCTAAGATATAGAAGCCCATAAAATAATTTTTACAACTTACCATCGACTCAAAATTAATAAGTTTAAATTGACACAAAACAATAGTTTTGGATTTCTTTACTTTTGTTTGAATGGCTGCGATATATCAAAAATACTCGGTATTGTTAACCTATGCTTGTATACACCAGTATATTAAAACATAGTGTAAAGAAAACTCTCTGTAGATCTCCGAAAACATTCTCCCAAGCATCATTCAAGACCTGTAAGTCATCGTAAACAAAACACGATATCCCCATGATTACAAGCCCATATCCCTGGTAGAAATATGAGGGTTAGGGGCCCTCGTAGCTTCGCCCTAACTCAATTTCTCCGCTACCGAACTTCCAATCAGTTCCCGGGATCTCATTACCTCGCTTCCAAAAGGTTGGCAAGAGATTTTCCCATATAATGGACAGCGTATCCCTGGGAGTATCTCCCTTGTATATGCAACAGGATAAGGCTCGAATGAAATGAGGACGTATGGAATGATTTCCGCGGAGAGCCTGCTACTTTCTTTGCCAGGAGATTTGTTTACCTTTGTAATTGCATGGAATGTTTGGTCTTACATGCCGGACTTTCTTTCCTGTCCTTCTCTCTCTCTCTCTCTGTCATGTTTTTTGATAAACTTTCTTTCGTCATCCACGGCACGTAGATTATGATACATCCGAAGGATAGTAAGGATTTATTTTAGCATTTCAGTTAGCTTCAGGGAAAAGTGTAAGCCACATGTTTAGTTTTTACTCGCGTTTATTTAACTCAATTTCTTCCGTGTTCGTAAAAATTGAATTTTGTAATCGTTTTTACACTCGCATCCTGAGGTAGCAGTAAAGTGCATGCAACCTTTGTTTCCTCCAGTATCCATTGATTATCATTTCATTTTTGAGTACCTCCTTCTTTCCTACGCCCCATATCATCCCTTAGCACAAAGAAGTTTTCACTAATTATGTTAAGAACTTAGGTTGACTTAAGAGTTAAACTACTCGAATTAATTTAATACCATTTGTAAAATTCATTTTTGATATTACATTTTATTCCATTTTTTAAAAATGGAATTAATTCCACATCTCAGAAAATGAAAATATCATTAAAATGATTTCGTATTAATTTATGATGAACGCAGACATCGTGATGATCAGCTACTTTAATGGACGACAAATTCAATACCATAAGTGAGTTTATTTCATGGAATTGAGTTATATAAAATTATTTCAAGTGAAGACACATATAATCTCATGTCTGGAGTTGCTTCAAGCTTACTACAATATTTGTTATTAATAAACCTATAAATATATATGTTCTTTCCACAAGTTCAGGAAGTCAATTGTTTTAACACTGAGTTACTAGTTGTCTTCTTTCACCGTTACCCATCGAGAACAAGCCCTGGAGTTGCTTCAGGCTTACTACAATGTTTGTTATGAATATACCTATAAAATAACTATGTTATTTCCCCAAGTTGAGGAAGGAAATTATTTTAACTCTGATTTAGTAGTTGTCTTCTTTCACCGTTACCCATTAAGAACAACCCCACGTACCTGGAGTTGCTTCAGGCTTACTACAATATTTGTTATTAATATACCTATAAAATAAGTATGTTTTCCTCCCCAAGTTGAGGAAGGAAATTGTTTTAACACTGAGTTATTAGTTGTCTTCTTTCATCGTTACCCATTAAGTTTTCAGAGTTAAATAATTTTCACTTTTTACACGAACTTGGGGAGTCCCCATGTTTTCTCTTTTCCGCCAATATAAATATTTCTTCCACGTGCCCTTAACTGATTCACCGCATACACCCAGATGTGTGCGTACTACAGATGGAGAAACATGAGCTAGAGATTTGAAATGTAAAATACATTTGTGTGTTCCCTAGAGAAATGCAATATTTTAATAAAGTCTGAAAATAATTATAAATAGCTCAATTTATTTCAATTAAATTTTGATAACATAACAGAAGCGCCATCTAGAAGTAAATTTGAGAAAATATTGACTATCAGTTTCCATTCTATTTACAATAAATGGGAAAAAATCTATTCGCAAACAATGAAAGCATGAAATATATTAAAAACTAAGGAGTAGAAAATAAAAGGTATGAAAAAGATTTTGAGAACACGACTTTATCAGTATACTGAGAAGAAGAAAATAATTTTTCATGAAACTTATGAAGGACGAAACAAAATTGTAAAATTACGAAGCGCTGAAAACAATAGTGTAAGGATATTAAACAGCTGTGAGAATCATAAGAAAGAAGATTCCTAAACATTGATTAAAAATTAAAGACATAAATTGAAATAATTAAACTTTTGAAAGTAGAATTATTGTTAACAATTTCATGTAATTTCTCCATATTAAACATGAGTAATAACCTCTCTTCATTATTAGTGTCAAAAATCAACCATCAAAAGTTTTCTCCTAACATAAACTAATTCATGACATATTTAATGTAGTATCCAATCCACCATAACAAATGCAGGGAATAGAAGCGCAAATTTTGTAAAATCACATTTTCAAAATCATATTAACGTCATAATCGCTTCATACATTCTCGTTCCAAAGTTGAATTTTTGCTCCTTTATGCGATAACAAGATTGCACCTTCAGTTTAACTAAATAAGATTATTCCTAACATACTTAACCAAAACACTGAAAAAGGGCCGAACTAATTTGCTCCCTCAGCGCCCGCAGGCTTTTGTTAAAATAAATGCTAACATCTTCAAAGCTTTTTAAAAATACGCAAATCTTCAAGCATTTAAAGTAATAACTAGCGCTGGTTCATATTTATTTATGTTTTATTTCTGTCATATAATCATTTGTCATGGATGTCTGAGAATGACTGGAGATTTAGCTTAATTTAGTTTCATTATATTAACGTCATGTTTTGAAGCAACAAGAGGGCCATTTTAGAACGGACGTCATAATTTTGAACATCAGTCAAATGACGAGGTTGGCATCTGATCCGGCAACCCGTTCCCTAAACTTCCGCGCCATGCCAGAGAAAGGATGTTTGAACCTCGACGTCAGATTTACGTGCGCCAATCCAAATACACAATAGATATCTGGTGCAATCGTGTTTAGAACCTGGAAACACTGATGCCGAATCTCGAGGCCACCTTCATTGCCCCCAGAATAACCCTAAAACGTAAAACATTGAATGTTCTGAATATTTTAAGTCGGTCATTCATGACCGCTCCACGCCATTCCATTTTTTGGCTCATCCATTTAGGCAGTTCATTTACTCCCGCTCCACATCACGCAAATTCATTCACTATCAGTCGCTCTTTCTCCCGACATCCTCCTTCTCCGATTTCTTCGGTGAACCACCCACCCAAAGTCCCCCCCACCCGCACGCATGTACATATTCCCACTGCATTTATGGCCCGGCAGTATAAATGAAATGATGGATACTGTGCAGGTTGGATATCCAACTTCCCGCCCCACACCCCGCCATTTCTGACAGGTTTTTCATATTAATGATAGGTTCTTGCGTGGAGCGGTCGTGAGTGACCAACCTTACAGCATAGCGTAGTTCGACTTTGCATTTTGCATTGCTGGTTAGAAGCAAATCAAATATCTTCGTACATCCAGGAGTTTTGAACGAAGAAACAGAGAAGTGCTTTCTAGTTTTTTCAACTAATTCGAAGATAAGATCTACCGTCTCCTTCACCCTCCAATGGAATTACTGTTGCTTTCATTCATTAGCAATCAATCTTCCCTCAGGCATGGTAATAAATAAGGCAGGGAAGTAACAGTAAACCGAGTTACCCTCGCGAGGGTAAGGGAAGCGAGAACCCGCATTCACGAATTCGTGGTGCCTCCGGTGGAGAAAGACAGGGGAGTAAAATGATCAACCATATGATTAGTGCTGAGACAGATTAGTGTAACATGGTGGGAAATGGGAGTAAAACCTTGATCATTTAGTGGTACATCAGTTGTACCAGCTTGGAGCCGTCCTGGCTCCGAGTTCAGGGGTATACTGTGGTGATAAAGATAAAGTTGTATCAGCCTGTAAGCAAAGGCTACTACTGCATATATACAACCCTTAAAGTATAGTGAAATCGTCACTTTCACCCTCTATTTTTGTTATTTTGTCATGTCCAGAAAACTATCTTGTTTAAAAATTGAGCTGAATATTTTACGCCACTTTTCCTTAACTAATTCGAATTTTTCTTCTCGGATGGTGTAAACAAATGATTTTATATATATTTCCATCAAATAACTGAACATTCAGAGCCGAATGTCTGCACATATAAAGGAAATTTAAATAATTCCAGAAAGCGTTGGAGATCTGCAACTACAATAAACGCGCCGACAATGATTCTTATCCCAATTCTCCTAACAGAATAAAAATCTTCGATTCTGTTCCGAAATTTTTTTTTATCAGTTTAACATCTATACTAAACTCTCTCCAGAACTTAAAATTCAGCTAACCGTCTTCCGCTGACTGAAAGGAACGGTTTGTACAGAGAATCAACTCCTTATTTCCCAATATAACTACGTAATTTCCATCGGCAAATCCAACCCCTAATATATCCAACACACTATTTACAAAGGCAAAGAAAAAGAATCGGCAGAGAATTCTACGAATTCCAAGCAAACTTTTTTCCAAAGAAGAAAACCCTTGCGTCAGCGCATACGATCCTTAACTAGCCGGTAGCGTTCCGCATGCCAGAATCAACACAGGGATTCAATCCTTTGACTGATCAATCCATGGATTTTTGACATTTCCTCCCCTTACAAGGATTCCGTTGCCCGAGGGATGTGCAAGGTGGTTGGAATGTAAAAAACCTCGTGGGGTGACTCAGGGTTGCCTAGTATTACTCTCAAACAGAATTCGGTCTGATTTGGTATGGAAAGTACACAGTGCTTCTTTTCCACCCTCCCCCTTGGGGCTATCTACCATCTTTAAGAGCGGGAACGAAGGTAATGCATCAAGGGGGGGTCACGGTGTTCTTTGAAAGGCTTTCTAGGGGAGTATTGATTGCACTCATCCGATAAAGCATTATATTCGATTCTTTCTTTCTTTCTTTTTTTTTTCGTCAGGAGATTGAAAAATGAATGTTAAAATGCATCAGGTGCCGCAAGTTTATCACGAACTGCTCAGCCGTAAGGAAGAGAAATTTTATGAGAGAAAGATAGTCGAAATGTATTGAAGAGAGTTGAATGAAAATATGTGTTGAGGTTGATGTTATTCTCTTACATAATATGAAAAATTTTGAATACCTTTAGTGTATTTTATAAAGAAGGGACAAATGGAAACGGAATATCGGGACAAATGTGGTTTTCTTCACTGTTTGGCTGATTGTTCAACTTTTGTTTCAATTATGCTTAGACCTTCATTAATCATAATATCTAAAGGATACCAATGCAATCGGCATCGATTAGTTGTTTTTAACGTATTACAATTTGAATTTTTAATACAGAATGCACATTTACGGACTTATTAGGAATAATTATTATAGTTATAGAGGAAAAATTATCAAAACCGGATGAACATAACACAGATTTTAAATCCTCGACATATAATGTGACCGATTAACAATGAAAATGATTGCGACTATCAGAGTATTAAAATTACAATAAAAGCATTAAAACAAAATTATTATAAACATTTACGTATTTACCAGATATTTATCTCAAGTTAAATTGCAGTTTTTTGAAGAAATTATTACTCCATTTTGTTTAATGCAGAATTATTCCTCTATAAAGTTAAAATGAAAATTTGAGTTATTCTGTTTGTTGTGATATTATTTCAACGGATTTCTTTAGTAAAATAATTATTCACTATACGTTCAATTTGTAAATCAAACAATGTTCGAATGTATTTTGAATCAAGAAATTCCTAAAGTGATAAATCTTTAATTAAGATTTATTTTCTAACAGGAAAGTGTTTTAGCTCAAAATATAATTTCAATTTTAAAACAGTGCTCAGCCCACGTTCACATCCTCAGTCTTTTTAGCGATAATCATATGTTCTTAAACAACCACGTAATATTATCTCTTTTTCTTACATCGCTTAATAAAGAAGCCATTTCAGGGAAAAATATTTTTAAAAAAAGCTTTTCTTGACTTTCATTAAGAAGCACTATAGAAACTTATTTTTTTAAAATTATTTGCTTGAAAAAGCTTATTTCCGTGGAGAAAAAAATTATTCACATTATTTTCTTACAAAATAAAGTGAAAGCATTTATTGCTTTCATTCCACGGGGCGAAGTAGTGAATTTCATGAATTATGCATTTTGATAACGTGGTTTAAATCTCAAAAGCATTTTATTTCGCTACATTGTTTTCATTTATTTTGTACAAACTAACAATTTGAAATTTTTAATATTGTAGGATTGTGTGGATTAATATAATTTGTATTACCATTTCTCTTATTTGTTCAAAAATATTCTCTCAAAAAATTGAACTTCGAGATTCTGATGAATCTCCTCGTTATGCATCCTGTGAATAGAATAAAAATGAAAAAAAGTTCTATTAACGAAATGTGGTATATAATCTTTTCACCAAAATTGTGTGTCCATATCAAATTTTGGCCGAAATCTGTCATACGGTTCGTCCGTGTGAATACGAAAATTATAACCTGATATGTAACCAAGTAAATGCATAAAATTTCCGATATGATTGCAGATGGTGTTCTCTTCATCAGAATTTTAGATCTGTGTCAAATTTTGCATAAATTCGTCAACCAGAAAGCTATCTATTGATGTGTCTGCTCGTATGTATATGAGCGCGATAATTCAAAAATATAACAAGCTAGATGGATGGAATTTAGTATGTGATCTTTTATAGTTATTATACATAATCACCGTATGTTTAGCTGGTTATTATATACTATATAATCACTGCAGTAATTATACATAATATCCGGTCATTATGTATAATAACCGATTATTCACATTGACACCAAAATTGTAGATTCGCTTCAACTTTTGGAGCAAATCGATGAAAGGGAAAAGGTACTGTTGCAAAATGCACACGCGAATGTCTTCTCTAGACTATAAAGCTAAACACAAAACGACATGATGTGCCTTTCCTACTTAATTGCTTTATTTTAATTGTCATCTTAAACTGCATTATTTTCATTGTAATTTTGAACCTTTTGAAATTTGTAAAAATATTTGTAATTTCAATTTTTATATATTTCCTATATTTAAATTATTTAGTAAAACACCCGACAGCTAGATGGCGGTGCGGCAGCAATGTTTTGAAAGTGAGTTCTCCGGAAGCATTCGCCGAGAGAACGCACAGGATTATGTTTGACGCTAAAAAATGAAAGCTGTTTAATCGTTTAACATACTAGATTTTGTGTTTTGAAAGAAGTTGTAAATAAATATATGTTAGTTGTTGTGATATGGAGTCAGATTAGTTTCGAACTATGCTACATACATTCACTTCTGAAGTGCCAACTTCGAGAGAGAGACTTCGTAGAGGGACGAGACTCATGTTTATATGGAATGCCGCTGTTGAAGAATTAATTCAATTTCAGGAACCGTTTTTATTAGATGGCTAAGTTCCACGACACAGTACATTGAAAGGTACAAGACGCAAGACAGAGAACAACAACACAAGACAAGTAAACAGAAGAAGAAGAGAGAGAGACATCATGGGAAAAACCCGAATGGCTCTAGTAGCGCCACCTACCATAAAAAGGAGAAGGCAGTGAATTGTAACCGCTACAACGTCGCATATTGCGTCGAGTGGCGGTTGTTTTTTTTGCCAATCCAGCTGTTTTTTCTCCTCTAGAGTGCTCTGAATATAGTTATTTCACTTCTAACCATCCAATGTAAGAACAATCAGAAATTCAGGTTCTGAATTAAAAATTAATAATTCATTTGTTGTTATAGCAAAATCTCCCTAAATTATATGTAGGGAAATACAAAATCTTCAAAATACTTATTTCTTATAAACTATAATGTCATATTATAAACTGTATGATTAATAATACAACAGTCTATTATACTTCATAAAATTACAGTGGTATGCGTTATTAAAAATGTAACTATATTTCATTAATGTAACCTGACCCAATTTATGACATAAACCCAGACTTATTAATTCCAAAACGAAAGAAAAATGAAAGCATCACATTTGAAGTCCAGCAAGCTAATATTTTAAACCTGAGGATAATAAATGTCTCTCCTTTTTAATTAAATAGCTTCGGTGATCAATTAAACGAAGTTGTCTTGTAACTTCATAACTCAATGTCAAATTTTCAAAAAATTACTTTAAATGAATTATAAAATGGGGGGTTATCCAATTAACCTCTTATAGTTAATTTCCAATTACATTAGAATGTAGGAAAATTCATCAATATCTATCAAAAGTAGAGATATGTTTATAATAGTTACAATATGATGTTATAAAAAACTACGTAATATATATTTATTATTCATGTATACAGATTTTGTATTTTTTATTCAGAACAGAACAAAAAAGTAGGCTAAAGATATTCTAATTTTTTTTCAAAATCCTTATAAAATAGCACCCATCTATCTGATACATAAAACAAGATGAAAAGGATGTGTTTTATTTTGTAAAATTGATTTTTTTTTTCGGATTCTCTATTGGTGATGGAATAAAATAAAGAGTCACTATAAGTCGAATTCGGCAACATACAATCGCTTCTGATTCATCAATTATGTGTTAAACGTCTGAAAGCATTAAATCTGGTAGTTTTTAATACTTGAATGTTACTTATATTCCGCCTTAATGATAAACTGTTTAATTTTAATATGAGCACTGCTTTGTATTAGGTTTCATTTTAGGCGAACTCGTTACATTTTTATAATTAGTTATTCATTTTTCAGATATTACAGCTATATTATTATTGATATTGTTACAAAGCTGCAAAGTTGTTTCCCTGACAATCTAATTACTAATATAATAGCCCAGATCCTCCGGTAACGCTCTAACGTCACCAACAATAAAACTCGTGCCATAGCACTGCGAGACGTTAAACAGCATTATTTCATTGTTAGAGAACCTACATTTCAGTAATTTTAAATTTAAAAGAGTAATTGTCGTTCTAATTTCAAATTTAATAGCTCTAAAATAGTGAAATAAAATTTTCTATCGATTGATATAAAATTTATCTCGCTATGATCAATAGTTCCCGAGAAATTTTAAATTATATTAATCCTATATTTCAAATTAATTTCCATTTTTTCAATTCCTACTATTAGTTCACACTCTCCCTATATATATTTATTTATATATCTTGTTCAAATTTTCAATCGTTAATAAAATGCTTTTTATTCATCCACTCAAGTTCAAATACATTTTTTAAAACTTGTAGTGGATGACATTTGATGTTAATACAGTTTTTTCAAATATTAATTCATTAATTAAAGTTAATTAATTAATTTTAGTTTTATATGGGAGAAAAAAATTCTCTTATGTAAGATATTTAGCAGGATATAAATTTAGGAATAAATACCGTAAGTGACGAAGCGTGTAGATCGCTGACCTAAGTAGGAATTGACTTTAAATTTTTTTTATATTACTTGTTTAAAAGAAAGTAGTAAATCACGTCAGTGGTATATCATGCGCGTGATATAGTTTGGACGCCAAATTGTATCTGAATGCAATCGTGGCGATGTTGTTTTCTTGCCAAGAATTAAATTAGCCACCAGTGACGTGAATCTACCATTCTTTCTCAACCGCCGCCAATTCCCATTAATTCCAGCTTACACGATGACTATCAACACATCTCAGAGGCAAACTTTCTATCATGTTGGAATTTACCTCGATGAGCCTGCCTTTTCACATGGACAGCTCTATGTTGCACTTTCAAGGTCTAGGATTTCCAATCATGTTAAAATTTACACGAAGACATCTGAAGTATAAGGAAAATTATTAAACAACGGAAAATACTTCACACGGAATGTTGTTTACCAAGAGGTTTTTTTGAATAAAGAAATATTTAAATAATATGTAAATAAAAAAAATATTTCCTGTCATAAAGCATAGGTTTATTTTATTTGTTTTCAATCAATGTTAAACATTTCTCTCGCATATATATCAATTTAAACACGTCAAATTTGAAGGGAAATCTCTCGAATAAAGAGGCAATTTGCACCCGTCAAACCATGACGGTTGATTTTCTAGTCTTATGATAAGAATGAGAGTTTTACAGAGGTTTTACTGGAAGCTAAGACGTTGAAACCCGACTTTGGCGACAAACCTGGCGTCTTTGCGAAAAATTTGGCGACAAAACGAAACTACAAGAAATATGGCCCTATTTCTACCAGGAACGGAAATATCAAAAACCTTTATGAGAGGTCTATGTGAGTCACATCCTGTCGAAAAAGGTATAAAAAGGTAAAGGTATACCCAAACCAGAAATCAATCGTGCCCAGTGCAAGCCGAGAGCTATTGAAAGTGTCGATATTTATTACTGATCTGCTATCTGCCTGTTGTTTTAATTGATACAACTGCTGTTCGCTATTTTTGCCTGTGCTTAATGTTTTGTTGGAACCTTCGTGCAATAAAGGGTTATTAATTTTTCACCATCCCGATTGCTGCACTTACATTCACGTACACTATTTTTTATGTTATTGGCGTCAAGCATAGCTAATTAATATCCGCAGTTACATCCAATTTTATTCTCCCTGGAAGATTATGCTTAGACACTAGTAAAACATTTTTTGAAATGAATTACTTTTTTATTAATCTAACTGTCATCGATATCAAAGCATTACTAAGCGGAACATTATACGATCAGTCCGGTTCAAATCAATTATAACTAATAATTCAAGAAAACTAAGGTGACCAGCTTCTAACTTCTGACAAAAAGGGGACGCAAATAAATTGACGCCAAAAGATCCATAAGTAAATGAAACATTTAACTCATTGCAACTACAATACAGAATACACAATAATATGATAAATGCATAATAAAAGCATTTGTAACATCATTTATTGTATGCTTTTCGAGGAAGGACAGTGTTTACAAAAGGAGGACGGTTGGTCACCTTAATCTTCCAGCGGGCGCTCCTGCGCAAATTTTACGACATGTTGTGCATCCTATTACACACACACATATATATATATCATTGTTGTTTTGCAAAAATAAATGCAACTTTTGTTATGTTATCTGTATTTACTATCTAATAGTAAACAAGATTTTATAAATGAAATTACCTTAAATATATAAAATAACGATATAAATATGTATTACGATGCTGATTTAAGTATCTCTTGCAAATGCGCATACGCTGGTGCGATGTTTCAGTGACTTAAGATTTATATGAAAGAAGAGATTTAGGGTGTTACATTCTCAGAACTACCATCAAGGAAGTATCGATAATTTAATTAAAGATTTAGAAAGGATATAATGCAGAAAGAGACAATTAAATACTGTATGTATGTATATAATATTTATTACAACAAACATGTATTAGCACAGGCTTGATTGCTTTTGATCATTATAAACCCTTATTATTTCCGTTTCATAATTAGCGGATTTATATTGGAAGGGGATATATTCCTTTCCTATCTGCCTGGAAACTGGAAAATGGGCTAAAACCTTTTTGGCAGAGATCTCAATTTCACTGATCATATTTGGCATTCATTTATTTTTGCTGAAAGCAATAAACTAATCAAGGAAAAAAGATTGCCATCTAGCCATGGTTTTCCTTGGATAAAATCTTTTAGCCACATGATTACAGATTGAATTTCCTGCAAACGAGTAGATCATAAGGCGTCTCTTGATATTCATGTGTTGTTGCTCAGGGTCGTGTATGGCGTCTTCTGGCCTTTCTTATTCACTTTTAATAGAATCAGAGGCCACAGTATTTTCATAAGAATTCGATATGATAAAACGATATGCTAGAGAAGAAATAGCATTTTAAAACAGCCAACTGTCCCACGACATTTCTTTGTTGGATGAGGGTGACCTGATTTTGAAATTATAAATCAGGACAAAACCAGTTGAATCTCGGTGAAAGCAAGAATATGCAATACATGTGAACCTGTTGGACGTTAAATCCTTGTCCCGAGTAAAATATGTCCTCCCTCTAGTGTGTACGAGGAAGATGGGTGTTGGTTCAGGTGTCACCTCGCCATCTGACCATAAATCATACGTAGGAGACAAAACGTCCTCCGTTGGTGTGGTGCGGGCTTTGGAAGGGGTGCCAGTTCGGGGTGTCGTCCTCGTCATCTGACCGGGTGTTCAAAATGACACGAAATTTCGTCCCAAATAGCCCTCGATGTTCTTCAAACTGGAACGTTAAATATAAACTTAACTACACTAAACTAATTCTTGGGTGGAATAAGGACCAGCACGAAATTTATCGAACGCTCTCCATATTCTTGCACAATGTAGCGTCTTTTTTGTGTATACTCAGGTTATGCATTTAAGAATCTTCTTTTGGCATTCAAATCCTGCATTTATATTTGGCATTTTCTTCCATAGCAGCTATACGGTTTATTCGTATCGTTTGCACTCAGTCCATTTGTTATAAAACATATTCTGTCTAAAATCGTTTTCACTTTCTTCACCGAGGAAAAAAATTAAAATCTCACTTTTCAAGCATCTCTGTTTTCTCTGCACATTCAGATTCAAATGCATCTCCACCTCTCCTGTTTGCCGGTGAAACCCACCTCCTTGTTATTCCGTGCGTCTAGCGAAATCCCTCCCGGAGATCAATGCCACGAGCCTCGATATTTGTGGAATGACCTCGTCTTGAAAAATGAAAATCCGATGCCTCACTTAATACAGGCCCTACTTTGGTTTCTTTCTGCGAAACCCTGAAGCGACCTGTCTCCATCAAATAAATATTAACAATAAAAACGCGATTTAGAGGAGTGGGGAGGAGAAAAAAAAAAGAGATTCATGGGATCCTGTGAAAGAACTCTATTTCTCTCCTTCCCCTTCAAATATCATTCGTGCCGTTCCTTTCCCCACTTTCCTCTCTGCTGAATCTCAGCATTTTCCAGCACTTGAAACGTTTGACTCCCAACCTCATCTTGTTATCCGCCCGCTCCATTTTATCATCCTCTTTCTTTCTGAACAGACCATAAGGGTGATCGACCATAAAACTCCAAATCTCACTGTAAGATCCGCTTCAAGGAGAGCCTAGCTAGGCCAGTTTTCTGTATTTCAATCTGGGATCTGGGGCCCGTCCGGGGTGAGTCTGCGCCCCTGGTAGAGACTGCCCCTCCCCTCCTACATGCTTGCAGTTCTTGTTGGTACCCTCCCTTCTGCTGAGTTCTCCACCAAGGGAAAAGAAGCGGCTGTTTGTTCTACATGGATTTAATAGGTTTAATATGATGTATTCTTGAGAAAATAATTTTTAAATGAACCATATTGATGGAACAGCTGTACATGGTCAAATGTATCGGTGGGATTAATAAAATTTAGTTTATACATATTTTCGACGGAAGAGTAAAACAAAAAGATCCTCTTCTTGTTTATGGCATCTGGACGGTATTTACGGTAATGTGAGGATATAATAAAGAACATTTTATTTGCTTCACACAATGTATAATAAATAAATTAATAATTACAAATAAAACAAAAGGGGTTATAATTAAGAGTTGAGAACATATAATTTGAATTCAAATTATATTAATATCGATTATATTCTCAAATGTCTAAAATACAAACATTGAATTCTTTCTTAGCATTTGTTTGAAAAGCAATAAATAATTTAAACGTCGTTACCCATCTGGGCTAAGGTTAGTCCCAATATAAAGGATCTGTAAGAAGCACTGGTTGTTAAAATAGGTCATTTTTTTAAAGACGTTCATCAAAATAATGCTGCTAAAGAGCAAAAATAAAAATATTTTAAAGTTGAATTGAACTCTCAAACCCTTATTTTTCTTGTTTTTAAGTATTTTCTCACCCCTCCCTCTCTGCCTGCAGCCTTGGGGTCTAATCTCCCTACCCCTCAGTACGATCCGGCAGGACATTCT
Organism: Araneus ventricosus; assembly: GCA_013235015.1. Taxonomy (NCBI): domain Eukaryota; kingdom Metazoa; phylum Arthropoda; class Arachnida; order Araneae; family Araneidae; genus Araneus; species Araneus ventricosus. The sequence continues at coordinate 167,379 of BGPR01000030.1, read as the reverse complement.
AGAATATGGATCCAGCCAGGATGCTGACTAGAGAGGAGAAATATTGGACAAAATCCAATAAATCTGAAGATAAATAAATAAACATTGAACTAGTTAATTGTTAACAAGCACAAACAAAGCAGAGAGATAAAAGAAAGCAGAGCAGGATGCTTTATTGTATATTTCCCTATTTCTCCTTCAGACTATTCATCATCTGTAAGACGTCTAAGAATGACCCTGTTCTATATATAGCAGAAATTTAAAATTTCTTCAGAAGCTAATATTTTATAAGAGAAATGTTACTCGCCTTCTTTTTTAATATGAACTATTTACTAATAAACTAAAAACAGGACAATCAGGACATTTTAATCTAATTCAGGACATTTTTTCGTCTGAGACAGAAGGGGTGAAAAGTGGAACTGTACCAGCGAGTCCTGGATGTCTGAAATCACTTAAGATGTATAGTAAATGCGAAAATTCATTTTACTTTATTTTTATAGAAATTAGAATTATTTTCCAACTGTTAAAAAAAACATTAAATGCATTTTTTATGTAGTTATCTGTTGAGAAGCAAAATCAGGACAATCAGAACATTTCATTACAATTCTGGCAAAATCCTTCTTAATCCAGTACAAACAGTCAAGATTCAGGGTATGATTCTAGACTATGGTCATCTTACCTTTACAAAGCATGCCCACCTACCTGGGCGGAAGATATTTGTACATGATTCAAATAATAAAACATGTATAAAATTTCTTTTATCTATACTAATACTAAAGGAGGAATGTGTGTCTGTGGTATTTGGTCCTCTACAGGCCCAGAGCCGCTGGACAATAGAGCCTAAGAAATTTGGCAGGACAAACATGCTTTGGAGGTTGCAGATATTGCGTCAGTTCTTTTTTTTGAAATTTAAGTAGAATTTTAATTAATTAAAATCAAGCCTGTTAATCTTGGTGTTTCTTCCTTATTAACTTTCGAAAATATTGCAGCTTCAAAATCATTTTTATCTCCTGATAAGCGCAAAGAAATTACCTTTTCAATTATCAATTAAGTTGACGTACAATTTTATCTCAAAGTTTAATTAATTTAAAAAAAATATTTTTTGGTATAATTTACCCACAACAATACTTTCATTGTTGCAACGCAACTCAAACCGTTTTTATTGTTTAAACAAATATTTATTTGTATATTTCTCTTCCATTGTTGAAAGCTAAAATACTATCTTAATGTTTAGTATGTTTAATCAGCATATTTTCATCCAGGCATTCTGCTGGATGTAAAATGTCTGCAAGCATTAAGGAGATCAAAATCAAATGCATAGTTTGCAGGGAAAAAAGAGAGTGAAGTCAGTGCTGCCGTCAACGGGCAATTGTACTACTTGACACAAACAGTTACTTGACTCCATTAGAACGTTCATAACGAACAAGAATAGGTACAAAACTACTGAAACAATATGAGTTAAATGTCTTTGAAATTTGAAATTTAAAAAAATTACTTTGTTAAAGAGGAGACAGATATCAATTTAGACATAAAATCTCAGTTAAATTATATTCTCAGCTTGAACAAGCTGGTCGCCCTAGGCAGCTAGTATATCATATATTACATAGATTGAATTTTCATCTAAATTATTAAAAGCAAAAATAAAAAAAGAATGAAATATTTCTTAAAATGTGCTTTACGTTGCATCTTTTTTAACATAGTACCATGGCAAACATTGGGCGATATTTGTCAGATGGATTTCGGATGACTTACTGGAACAGATGAAGTGTGACTTTATCGTGAACTGAGAGACGCGTGAGTCAGCACTATTTGCCGATAAAACTGAACATCCGCGGTCAGACCTTTCCGCCACGGTGGGTGGGTCAATTTTTAGAGTTTATTTTGAATTTAGTTATTAACGTCGCGTTTCAGAAACACGAGGGATATTTGGGGACGGACCTCGTCATTTTGAACAGAGAGCAGATGACGGGGCGACACAACTGGCAACCCCTCTCAACTTCGCACCACACTAAAGGGAGGGCATTTTGACCTTCACGCATGGTGCTTGTACAGAGGCCGATACACGACGGATCTGCAGTAGAATCGGGTTTTCAGACCTAGAACCCTCCAGCGGGGCCGACACCATGCCACCACGACATTGGAGTGCGTCACTCAGACAGTTCAATTTAAAGCCCATATATTAGGTGTGTCATTCATAGTGAGCTCCCGTATACAAACTGACACAATCATGCACTGCCATCCCTAGAGCAGTGGACTCAACCTTTTCGATTGGTCGCTTGTTTTCGCGTACCCCTACCATCACCCCCTCTAACCATCTCTCTATGAAAGAAACTTTTAAGTAATTTTAGTAATAGTTAAGATGAAGAGTCAAATTACTCGAATAAATTAAAATTTAATTAATAGGGAAGTCCTAAACTAGAAGGAAAAAAACAAAATAAACTACAGCAGAGTGGTTACTAAGTGAAGCTACAGCTTTTAAAGACATTGATGATTCCGTGCATGAAATCGGGGCTGGGTGAAGACAAGATGTATGATTTTTTCCAGGTTCCTTTATCTATCGCCTTATTTTGATCATGAGCTTTAGATTACACATCTTTCACTTTTACTTTCACACGACTTTGGGACAAACAAAAAATTCTGCCAACTTTTTGAATCCTTTGTACTTTCTTGTGTCCCTTCATTACAGGCTGATTTCCGTACTCAACAGGGCCTTTGTACCCCAAAAGGGTACGCGTACCCTGATTGGGGAACCTCTGCCTAGAGCTACTGTGCTACATTTCCTTCCACTTTAAAACGGACCAAGAGGTTCACACACCCTCCCCATTTTGTGGTTCCGCTTTTTTGAGAGGCTTCCTCATAGCCACGATCGTATTTCAGATTTATGGCCTAGTGGCCTGCAGACTGAAGCAGGACCGGATGAAAATCAAACATTTCGGCTTCACGGCGGGGTCTAATCGGATTTGGAATCGACGACGGGTTTTGGAGCGAGGAAACTCTCCAAGTGAGGGCAGTGGTCCCCTCGCAGATGTCAATAGAGTCTTCTGTGTATGCACGGGTCTTGTAGAGTCGACGCTATCGGTAAGAGTGTTTAGAGGGAGAAACCGACCCTTCTTCCCAATAAAAAAGTTCAAATACATTACCCCAATTAGCTTTAACGTATCTCAAACTAAGAACGTTCAACCAACAATGTTAATCATTAATGAAATGCCATTGCCAATGGTAAAACATATTGTGTTAATACGAGAGTTCAAAATATCAAACGTCTGTCAATGTGGTGCTTGTGTGAGAATTAATTATTTCCTACCAGTTCTTTCCATCCATTTTGTGTCAGTAACTGTATTGGGATGGATTTTCTATTAAAGTTGGTGCCGGGTTTTCATGCCAAAAGTAGAACTTTTCAACATTTTTCTGTACGATCATATATAAAACATTCTATGTTAACAAAGATCAAACCACGTGTGAACCCTTTGTGTTTTTGTTGTTCTATCTTATCAGATGACATATTTTTTGTGTTGGGGTCTTCGTACTGATGGAACAAGTCAGTTCAATGTATTTATACCGAATTCTAAAATCTACGGTTGACTTAATTTTAGGTGAGTATTGGGTTACATGTTTAAAATAGGTAATATTAATTAAAGCTTCCCTGAGGAGAAGATGTCATGCCTTTGTGTTATTTTGCGTCAATGGGTAATTTAACGCTTGAGAACGACATATTGCTACTTGAATCTCTTTCCTTTGTTTTATTGGTTTTACAATAAATAGATAAATAAAAGACTTTTACGACGCATGAGTGACCGATAAAATGTTTTGAGATTTCATTCCTAAATAAAACAAATCAGCGACATAAATTTATCATATGATCTCCATAAATGTGATGGAATCAGAATAAACAAAAGATTTGTGCTCAGGAAAGGTAATTCATCTGTAACAGAAGGTAATTCCCTGTACAAATTAAATATAAAATGCAACACAAGGTTACCAACCTGTGGTACTTGTCTATGGGGGGGTACACTGCGGACCAGTTATGTCCGAGTAATGTTAGTGTGTGAAGAAAACGCAAAACAAAAGAGATAAAATGAGAAAAAAAGTTACAAATTTTCCCCAAGTTCAGATGAAAGAGTGGAAGTTATGCAAGTCTCAAAGCCTGTTTAGAAATTGTGAGTGAAAAGAAGAGGAGTACCAAGAACTCTGTGTTAAACAATTAGAGAAAATATTTAATAATTTTCACGAATGCAGAACTTGTGGAAAAGGCATACTCATTTAATGCTTCTAAACGTATAAGATAATATAGGACACGAGATATGTCTTACTTTTATTTTATCCTAGAATTCTATAAAACTCAATTCCATAAGAACAAGCTCAAGAATCGCATTGTTTCAATACTGATTTTCATTTGTTGGGCGTGAGCTTACACTTGTGATAAAATAGGAATTGGAGTAAAATGTTAAACCAAAAATAAATCCTGTAACTGTTGCTATTGCAGATCGTTGGCTCTTAGTACCCAAGGCCATGGCAGTGATGTCGGCATTTCTTTTCCTTGAATGGATGGTTGAAAGGGGTGGGGAATTAGGGGGGGTCAAGAATTAAAGGGCAATCTAGATTAGCTTTCAGTTTAAGGTAACCGAATGACTATCTTCGGAAAAGATTTTGAAATAGCATGCACAAAGATTTACAATGCTAAAATAATAAAATGACAAATAATATAATTAGAAATAAAGTCATATATCATCAGTAATTTTTTAAATAATTTTTTTTTTCAAGAATTTTAATAAAATTTCAATGTTAAACAAAAAACAGCTGGTTCATGAAAATACGGACATATTTAATTTTATTTCGCGTGTATATCAAATTATGTGGATGTAATAAGCCGCAAGATAAGAATTTATTTTAATAAATATTTTATGAACTTTCAGAGTTAGATGACGGTTTTCATGGAATTTTCTGAGTTTCCGAACTGAAAGTGACTTTAAACATGACTAAATAAAGCTATCATAAAATCTGTGAATATGCACCCTCAAGATTTTTTTGACACATGTTAAATTCAATGTGAATTTTAGTGAACTGATTTAGAGATATCACGTTTTTCGTGGACAAATTTTAGTGAAGAGTATCACTTTTCGGAAAATGCATTAAAATATAATAATACATTAGTTCAAAATATCAAGGAATAGAATTATTCAATTAATGATAAACCAAAGGCTATTTTAGAATCTCAAAAGTTGTAGCTTTATTTTTAGATAATAAATTGTGAATTTTCTTTGAAAATCACATGTACTACCTTCTAATCGGATACGTTAATGAATTTGATCAACTGGATTAGCAGAATTACTTATAAGTACAAAAAATGAAAACATAAGTTTTAAATCATTATTAAAGAGTAATAAACATTCCAAGAAATTTCAACAATTAAGTATTTTAAAATGAAATAAGAGACAAGAGACAAAAGATGTCTGAATGTACTGATGAAAATATTTTCTAGATGAATTCATACAGATACAAATTTAAACAATTTGAAAAGTTTAAAACGATTTAAGTGATAAATTAAATTAAGGAGAAAATATAAACAAGAAAAATTCATAAATAAAGATTTATTAGGTAATTGTGCGTCATGTATTTGAAATTTCCTATAAATATTTTTAACTAAAGATGAAGCGTTTTCTCTATTTTCGTTCATGAATAGTTTAAAACAATGTTAAACATTGTTCGAATCTTAAGAGTAAATGCTGAAAGGAAATAACAGCAGTTTCATTGCAGAGTTAATGAAGCTGAACAAATTATCAGAAGCTCAATTTGATAATGCGTCACTTTAATAAGACCGAAAACATTACTCGTTTTAAGCTTTGGATATATAATCTAAAACATAATTTATGTATACTGTATTCAAGATTATAATTTTCTGTTAACTTTCTAAATAAAAAGACAAATATGATAAATTTAAATAGAATAAGGTTAATGAATAAAATAAATATATATTGTTCAATTTTTTACAGAACTCTAAGATTGTCCGGTATATGGATTTAAACTTATTAAAAGCAGTACGCTAGAATGAAGGCAAAAGAAACAAGAATCGATATATCAGACAATACACATAAAATATGGGTTGTGTATCCAGATACGTATATAATCCCAGGATCGCATAAAACTTTCATTTTCAGTATTTACTTTGATCTTCTTCCACGAAACTTGATTTATTGCGCCTAATGCGTTTTCGCTCTTTGTCATGTACTCTTTGGAAAATAATATTAACTGGGAAAACGATACTGTAAAAAGTTTTAATATTTTAAGGAAATGTGCTTTCATTGATTTTGTTTACTAGAGGTTTTCAAGTAAAATCATTTACAAACAAAAATTTAGGGATAACAGCCTGTATTTAGCTAAATCCCTTTATACAACAATTCAGGAACAAAGTAATATCTAATCATCATGATAGTTTGCCACAGATAAAATGTTAAAACTTTCTTGCAGATTATTTTCATCGTTTTGTAAGTGTCTCTATTATCATCTCACGAAGAAGTGGTCACGAGAAAGAATTAATGAGAATTGTTTCTTCTTACTGATGTAATGCTTTGAAAGAACTGAAAAAATCTGTGAGTTAAATGTTAGAGATCTTTTATATGCAACAGATAAAATGTATCTTGGACACGATTTTTTTAAGAATTTGACTATTGAGTTTCTTGAAACAAAGACAAAATGTTGTATCAAGAAAAGAAATAAAATGTGTTCATGAGAGATAAACAGTTACAAGAATTCCTCCAAGTTTTGATACAGCTGTAGAATCTAATATGGTCGGTGTTGGGCCCACAATGCCTACTGAGTTCTCGAGGGAAGGAATTCTGAAATGTTTCAAAATTCCTCGTCTTGGTACCTAAACCTAATTTTCTTCTTCCACTGAAAGGAGATCACATCACTCTTCATCAGTCATATAACATATAACTCTGTAGCTCAGTGCTTCAATTAGCAAGACAAAACACGTTAAAATTTAACCAAGAGAATTTCGTAGGAATAGAACAAAAAAATCAGTGGAGGAGAGTTGCGTATATACTTGCCTTTCTCCTATTAAATTTCATGCAGTACAAAGGAAGCAAAAAAATTATTTGTAAATATGATGTGTGTGCGTGTTTACCTCTTTCTTTGACACATTTTGATATGAAATATTTTGTCTAATCCTCAGCCTTCGACTATCACACACAGATGGAGCGGATGAGACATGCTTCCTTCGTCAGATTTGATTCAAAATTTAAAATTAATCTACTATTTTGTAGAAGAGCATATGACATATTTTTATTCATTTTAAGCTTGTTTTCGTTAAACATCGGGTGCTGCAAGTAAGGTGAACAAACAGACAGTCTCCACCCTTTGATGGATTTGGTCCCCAATTTAATAAAAATATACAATTTTGGTTTTAAAGACAACAGGATAATTTCATCTAGCTAGATAATTAGACATAAGCGTTTTACAGGTTAGGTTGTTCACATACACACAAGAGCTCACCAGACAGTTCTTCCTTTTATGTACAAGATATAAATACAAATTAAAGGAAGTTTAATTGAAGTAGAGGTAAAAATACAATATGTTAACAAAACAAGATGAATCTGATGGATGATGTCAGGCCATCCATGCATATTCAAAATTAGATAGGTTTTCTGTCGAGGAAGGAACTGACTTTAAGGTCTAAATTTATTTCCTCTGAGGCCTGAACTATTCAGGAACAAATTGGAAGAGAAGCATTGTATCCACTAAGAAGAATTCAAAACAGACTTTTAAACAAAATCTGAAAAAAAGGGCTTAAAATCATACTCTCTTGTTGTGGGATAAGAAAAACGGCTCAAGTGAGACTTTGTTTATAGGTGTGGGCACCTATATCCATATGGATACTGGAGTAAAACGATTTTTTGTTGTTTTCATAAAGGTTTTTCCTCAGTTTTTTACTTTGTTTTTAGTATTTTAAAAAATTTTTTTACAAACTGTTTTCATGCATTTATGAATTTTTTGTCATTTTTTTTATTTTAAATTCAGACAAGTTGCAGGGGCCTTTGCCTAAGATGTCAGAGGGTTATTGGTATGAGGTAATCATGTAGCTATTTTTCAATTACAGAAATGGAGGTTTGATAAGTCTGGGGAGTGGTGTAGTTATAATTTTTTCAAAACTAAAACTATTAATTAATTAATAAAATATAATTTTTAGATATTTCTTCTATTTTTTTCTTCCTTTTACGCATTTTGTCCGAAATTTATATAGATCACAATTTTTTATTATTTTTACAGTTTCTTTTGAATCTACCGGAATTTCCGGGTTATCATTACAATTTCCATTTGCAGATTTCATCTACAAATTTCATTATATATATTTCATTACGTTTTGAGTTGCCCTGTTATGAAACGACCAGGACAGAGGAACATACAAAGGGTGAATTTTTTTTTCGGATCAGTCAAATTATAAAATGCAGAAATTCGTCAAAATGAAGTCAATTTTTGAAGATTTTAATACATTCTCTTTATATAAAATACGAGAAAGTAAAAAACTACCATAACTTCAAATAAAAAATCGACAAATTATATTTTTTCTTTACAATAACATAGCATGTTACAAAAAATTAGTTATATAGACTACTAACTGATAACTCGAAAGCGTTTACTCGGGATCAAAATATTTTCATATGACCACTCCGTTTTCTTTTTTAGTTTGCCAAATAGTGTCACTAACTTCCCAACAAATGTAAGTAAATGTTTGAGAGAGCCTTCGATCTATTTTTATCACCTTACTCAACAGTGGTTTGGATGAAAGGGAGACCAGTTCAAATGTGCAATAAAGCATGTTTTTTGTTCTTATTTATCCCCTTTTCAGCAAAATAAACAAATCGCAAACAACCTCTTATAATTGCGTAATGACAGCTGATTATTTTTTCACAAGAAAGCGTATAACAGTAATAATCCTAAATTTTAAAAATTTTGGGACTTAATCAAATAAAAACTCTAACTCGCGCGGCAAAATGAAAAAATATATATGTATTTAATTTCCTTACAATTTGTTTAAGAAGGAATTTCCTAGTTTATCCTATTTTAAAATTCAAATTTAATTTTTCTTTTTACTTAAATTTAATTTTTTTCTTTCAAATTTAATTTTTTAAATTAAGTTATTTTACCAAGGATTACAATATTTTAGGAAATAAAGTGGTTTTAATGTCTTACGTAAGCATCCCACTCATACCCCTCCTCCTTGTCAGCAAAATAGCAAATCATGAGCCTCCCACCCCTTAGGTGCTTACGTAATATTTGAACGGACCCAAATGCCAAGTTTGGAAAGAAATTAAATACCGGAACATAAGTCAGCTAACTTGCACGTATTTTAATAATGGAGAAAAAAAAGAAATAAGGCAAAAAACACTTAGTTATCATTTAAAGATTTTAAAATAAAAGATGATTCAGTTTTTTTTCAAAAGGTGTTAACTCCTCATAATGCAAGATCCATCCCACTGCTGTGATGTATTTCAGCATATGAATCGTGGAGCCTTCTTTATAAAATAATATGTTATTGGACGTCTACAGTACAAACATGTAAAAGGCTCTTACATACACCCATCGACGTTACATCACTCACTGACATCCAGATTCCATGTTCAATCTCATTTATTCTGTTTCGATTTAGCGACGTTAACCAAAAGACAAATATATCGTTTTCCACACAGATTTTTTATAACTTGCCTTTGAAAGGGTGTATGACGATATTTTTAATTAACTTCATTTTCTGCCAAACGATATTTTAAAATTAATTTCTTTTATGACCAAACGTTTTTTCATCTAACTAATTTATTTTCTTTAAATATTTTAATATTCTACAAATATATATTTTGTATTCGTTACGAATAATACAACGTGCAAAATTCGGTCCCTGTGAGTCAAACGGTCTGAATGTTCATAAAGAAAAAAACCGAACGTACATACTTATAAAAATTGCTCTATTATATACAGAGATTTCACCTTCTGGGAAAGGATTATATTCTATTTTTTTTAAAAAAATAGAGTATTGAAACAGTTTCTTAAGATCGGAAATTTAACAACACTACGTTTGTCAATTCATAACACTTTCGATAACATTGCATCATAAAAAGAATTTTTACCCATATAAAGCATCGAAGCGAAAAAACTGACAGGATTTTGATTTAAAAATTAGAAAGAAGAAAAAAAGACTTCAGAAGCTTGAAAAATTCCTCCTCATGAATGACCTGACGCAAATTACTTCCAATGCCTATATTTCAATAATCTTTGTTAATTGGCTCCTTTCCCAGCATATATTTATTTTAGTCTTACAACACATTCTTATTTTATTCTTATATGTTTTTTAGTTGCGTGAGCTCATTATTTCTCAGAAAAATAATCTCTCGTTAATCATTCTAATTGGAGAGATCTCTTCTTTCTAAAATTTCATGCTTTGCTCTGTTTCTTTTTTTCCAATCATTTCGCAATCTGCCATTTTGAGAAAAATGGGATATTTATTGGGTTTCGTTAATGCATCCTTTCGAAGAAATGCAGGTTTAAGATGAATTTTACACTTACGATAAATATTTGACACTAAGGAGTTAAAAAAGTTTCTAGACATTTCATGATTCTAGTTATTTAAATTTTCTTACTATTTTCATAAGTGGAATTTCAAAATAAAAGTACGAATCTCTTGCGAATTTCCAATGATATTTTGATATTTCAAATGAACGCGAAAATTATACTGAAACAAATTATAGAATTCTACAGATTTGAAAACTGTTGAATTTGTTTTTTGTATCTAATTTAAAGTATCCATGAAACACAAATAGTGATTAACTTGCTTTTTTCTAAAGTGTTCATGTAATGCTTTGGATATTTATTATTTCAAGGTGGGAATAATTAAATCATTCATTCACTAAAGAATAAAAGGAATCAATATGACTTTTCTATTCAATACAATTATTCCTAATACATTTTAAACTTTCAATGAATGTATAGCATTCCAAAGGCAAGAAGAAAGTGCTTAAGAATTTTAATAAAAATTTTTAAATGAAAATTGTAAAAAAGTAAATGAAACTCATGAAATATAATAATCTGTGGATGAATAAATTTAATTTAATTTGGATTACCCAACTGAAAAGTCGTGGTTCTTAAAACACCTAAAATTTTTACATTATTGATGGTTTTTATATGATATTTCGTTATGCATTTATACAAATTCAGCGCAACAAAAATGATTAGGATCTTCTCTTAAAACTTTTGTAATCTTACTTGTTGTAATACTTTTGTAAATTTACTTGTAATCTTACCCCATGAACTAGTATTATATTTAACTTCCTAATCAGATAACACATCCTATTTCAAACATTTCTTGCTATTTAAATCCATCTCTGACACTTGTTCACGTTCCCGCGGGTTGAGAGAAATGAAGTCAGTTTTCTGATGCGTCCTGTGATTTTCGCAAGATAATGGGTTCACCAGAACTCTTTGGCGTTAGATCATATTTTATATAAAATTGCACATAAATTGCAATTCAGCGGTTCAACCGTATTTGAACATGTTTGCAGACGTTGCATCTAAATAGCGATTTTTTTTAAAGCGGCAATGGATTAACGTCCCGTTTTTGGAAACAACGAGGGCTAATTTGAGGGACGGACCTCAATTTTGAACCAAGGCAGATGTGAGGGACGACACCTGAGCTGGCACCCCTTCTCAACCTTCCGCGCCACGGCAGGGGTGTTTGGCCACTGCGTATGGTTGGCGTCGCAGCAGGCCCCACACGGCGGATTTTCAGTGGAGTTGGGTTTCAGGCCTGCGACCTCCAGATCTCAGGTCGAGACAACGCCACTAAACACATCGGCCTCCATTGAGTTCAGAGGTTAAGAGCAGGAAGAAGAAGCCGGAAGAAGAACTTTTGATTTAAGTTAAAATTCGGGTTGTGATGCTAACTCTTAAAGCCTAAAACAAAATTTGTAAAAAAATTACCTATAATGCAATACTCTAAGAGATTTAAAAGCGTTTTCTTGCCTCTAATTTTTAAAATGGCAGGAAGGCATGATATTAAAATGCTTGAAGAGACGGACGAAAATCATTTTAATTGCACTTTATACACAATAAAAACAAACAAACCTGAAATCGAATATCTGTTGCCACGCTTTATAAAATTATTACTTTGAAGCAGGTGCGATAAAATATTTCAGAAATGCAATGAATACTAAAGTGAAAATTCTGTTAATTTCTCAAGAAAACAATTTATTATACCACATCCGTAACAATTGCAAAAGCGCTTGAATAAAAGATTTGCCGAAATAATGAGATGGTTTGAATTTTATTTACAACAGCATTGTTACAATTCATGTTTTAAAACATTTTGAAACATTAATTATCGTTAAAGTAAATTCACCAGCCGTAGACCGAAGCAAGAGAAAGAATAATTTATTATATACAAAAGCAGAGGTATATGTACATTGTAGGTAAATATTAACCAATAAGAGAAGAGCGCGCTTCTAAAAATAGAACATGACATCATACACCAAATAGTGAGACAGGAAGTGGATGAGCAATTGTATGGATGCGCGATTACAGATTGAATAGGAAATCATAACAGAACTAGGTCAGGCTGCGTCCACTCTTCTGTGGATTGCGGTAACCCTTAAATTTAACTGTCAAAGATTTTTGTTCCAATAATTTTGTTGAAATAAAACAGCCTTGTAAACTCAGGAAGGCAGACTTTATCGCAAAGCAAGTATCAGATTTTTCACCTTATATAGATTGGATTGCTTCAGAAGACATCCTTTCCCACCTTAAAAATCAATCATTACAAATAACTGAAGAAAACTACCATAAAAGTAAATATAAATTATTGATTGGAAACATCCCGGACATTCTAACCATTTCTAAATGGACTGGTAACCGAGTACAAGATAGATTAATTGCTCGCATTATTAGCAAAACTATTACAACCCCAGGTCTTCTTTCTAGATTCAACCTCCACCCCGATCCTTTGTGCAGAGTATGCAACGAAATAAATGACATCTCTCACATTCTACTAAGGTGCCAAAAATATGCATCTGTTAGAGTTATACTCTGGAGAAAACTAAATATAGTTTCTGCAAACATCACTTATGATGTACTTTTGTCTCATGCTCTTGTCAACAAGAATCATCTTCTCATCTTTGTTCAAACTCTGAAGTACTTCGACATTGATTAGCTGCATCCATTTGGCAACAAGCGGTTCCGTTCCATTGTTTACTCTCCATTTCGACGTGTTCTGAATCACCGCTGGGATTGATTTAATACTGTCAAGGACTGGTTTACTCTTTGCTATGGAGCTACCTGCTCAGTTTTCTTGGAATGATTAGTACTGCATCTTATTGGAAGTAGGGGATAATAGCCTTTGTTGCTTCAAATCCCGTAACACAAATTCAAGTTCAAGTAAACTCAGGAATATGCTCATTGGAGACAGATCCCAACAGACTGCGTTCTCCCGCTTCGCAAGTGTCAACCTTAGATGCCTGTTCATCGAACATGGGGAAAGGAATTTTTCCACGTGGACGAAATGCAATCTTACATTGAAATGCAATTCTTACCGAATGTTCCTAAAGATCTGCTGCATACCTGATTCTTCTTCGAAGAGGCTCTGTTACATTCCTTGTTGTTCTTAGACTTAGTTAACGTATATGGACTCATCGACTTAGTCAGGCTACGCTAGCCAGATGGGGTTAGACTAAAGTGACCATTTATTTTTTCCCTCGTAGCGGAACATTTTTTTTTAATTTTTAGGTAATATTATGTGCATTCAAGAAAATATATATTTCTTCAGTTTTTATTTATTAATTGAAAGAACAGGAATAAATATTTGGAAATAAATAATTCAGGTGTTTTGAAGAACACATTTTGGCTTCATCATATTTGGTGTTGATTTAAGAAAAAAGAATGAAATTCCTAGCAGGGTTTCTTAAAAATTACTTTGGTGATTAACGCTGCTTTATAAAACTGCGACTTTCAGCTGTGTTTTCTATCGCGTCTACAACTCATTAATAAGGGAAAAGACCCTTTCTAACGGGTGCATTAATGCCGGGCAGATATAGAATATATTCAATAATTATACGAAAGTTCGTATGATTTAAATTATTGGTGTGAAAGTGTTTGAACATGCAGTTCCACCCAACGACTTTCGGTTTCAATATTCCCAGCATTTTATTCTGTCACTTCATGCAGAGTAATGAAGTTAGAACTAAGTGTGAGATAGGAGGCTTCTGATTAGGAATGCCGGTTTAAACCGAAAACCGGTTTTTTTGCTTCGGCTAACCGGTTTTTTTCGGCTATTTTTTTAAAAAACCAAAAACCGGGTTGCTTATTTTAGGTTCGACTAAACTAAAATAACCAAGTTATGAAGTTTTGAATTTCATCATCTGAGACCAATCACCGAAAACAGCTTCCTCCAGGCGTCTGTTGGTTGGCGGATTACTGAAAGAGTCTTTATAAACAGATAAATATTGGCCAATGGCTTGATTTCCTGCAGAAACAATACTAATAAAAAATTTTGTCTGCAAACGGCGTCTGTTTCTGCAGCCAAAAAAATATTTATCTTTGGCTGGAAGTTCTGTGGCGTCCGAAAGGTTAGTATCTACGTTGAATGATGTTGTTTCCGATGAGAGGTGTCGACTCACGGATCAACACATTGCTGAGAGAGTTTTTATGAGCATATTAAAAGATAAATATTGGCCAAGGAATTAATTTATTGTGAAAACAATGTTAATAAAAAAATTGTCTATAATACTTATTTATTACAATAATTACTCATTTATTATTATTAATTACTTATTTATAATCATTACTTATCACATTAATTAATTATTGTATTAATACTTACTTATTGTATATTATTTTAATAATAAATTCTGTCCACAAACGTTGCTTTTTTAGAAAAAAAATGTTCTTTCAAAAACCGGTTATTTTTAGCGGTTTTAACCGCCAGGTTAAACCGGAGGTGAAAAAAAACCGGTTTAACCGAAAACCGGTTTTTTAAAGCAAAAACCGCCATCCTTACTTCTGACCAACTTACATATGTGTGACACGTATAGCGCAGTCTCCGTTATCACCGGGCTACTAGATATTAAAGTCGGACTTTCTGACTTTTGGCGTCTTCTTGTTTGAAATTTTTATTGTGGGTTGTTCTCTTTCTAAAAACGGGACATTTTGACCTCCGGAAGCTGTGCTTGGGGACAGCGGGACAGGCAACCGAAAAACGGGACATATGATGACATTAGGTTCGACTCACTACCACATAAAAGGTAACGATGATACTTAACACCAACGAACCCAAACCGGTCAATTTACCAAATTTTTTATTAAGAAATTCGCATGTAATATTAACTATTTTTCTATTAAATACATGCAATTGAGTGCTAATTTCCTTTCCCTTTTGTTCATTCTGACATGTTTTCAAGATGTATAGTCTGTCGTTATTTACCAATACAGGTCATTTGACCAGGCGAAAAATTTGTTGCCTAATAAGATTATCGGATCAGAAAACGTGCTCATTCCACACGTCAGACTGTCTGTCTGTGAGAACGATTACTCAAATTCGAACTTTTCGGATCAGAAAATGTGATGCACATGCTCATTCCACACGTCAGCTTGTCTGTCTGTGAGAACGATTACTCAAATTCGAACCTCAAGTCTGAAACATCACAGCATTATAACATTTTATATTTGATTTGTTTGGTCTGTTTTCGAAAACATTGTCATAAGCACGACTCACGATTTTTGTCTGTATGTGAAGAAGA
Organism: Araneus ventricosus; assembly: GCA_013235015.1. Taxonomy (NCBI): domain Eukaryota; kingdom Metazoa; phylum Arthropoda; class Arachnida; order Araneae; family Araneidae; genus Araneus; species Araneus ventricosus. The sequence goes on along the minus strand of BGPR01000030.1, from coordinate 151,630 downwards.
TAACTTTATAGACAAGTTTTCTGTTTTGTTTATTCGCGGTGAACTAGGACTTCCACCTTACCCATCAACTTCCGGTCATATTATTAAGTCAATGGGGATCTTCAGAATTTCAACACCCTGTTTGAAGATATTAATTAATGTTTAAAGTGGAGTTTTCTAATGATATGGCTTAAGAATACTTTGAAATATTAAATTTCATGTTCCTATTGTTAGAACTCTTAATATTTGCTTAAAATAAGAGCCTAATTTTGTGGAAAGGTTGCCATAATTATTCTTTATCGCTCTTTTTGGCGCTTTGTGTACACAAAAACAAAAACTGATTCGAACTTGTCGCTTGACATAGAATCCAACTGTATTTGGCGGTCGCTTAAAATGGAGGGTTATTGGAAAACGGAAGTGAACCCTCACCACGCAAGTTCTGTGAATCAAAATAAACAAATCAGAAAACTAGTCCATAGAAAGGGAGTAAATAAATTTTTGGTGAATTATTTACCTAAAAGTTACTTTGTTGAATATTCCTACACTAAAATCAATACTTTTTACTGTCATTCAAGAAAAATAAAATGTTTTTTTTTTAAATCTAGAAACCAGTTATTTGACCGGTTACGGTCCATATAGGTTTATACTAAACGTCGTCGGTAAGTTTAGAGATATGGAGGTCAGAATGTCTTTTTTCTGTCTTTTAAATTTATTGCTACATAATTACAGATTTAAAAATAAAAATTTGTAATTTGATGCACGAGTCAAACACGTGATGCTTTATGTTGAGGTTAAACCCGAACTAGTGCCATAGGGAGCTTGATGATAAAGTTTCACCTACGGTATCTGAGGGTTGTACGATCTAGGCACGTTCCCACAAATATTCCACAGTGCATGTGCGGCTGTTCCTATTGTTAGAACTCTCAATGTTTACTTAAAATAAGAGCCTAATTTTGTGGAAAGGTTGCCATAATTATTCGTTATCGCTCTCTTTGGCTGGTGTACCATTAGCCTATAGCCAATCTTTTTTTGTGATCCAGAATTACAGAGACGGTATCCAACACAGGCGTCGATCTGCTTTATTAGTTAACTGAATTTCAAAATTACAGGATCCCGTTCCAGCATGGCCCTCATGTAGCGTTAAAATAGACATTACTCTGTAAATGAAATAAATCTTAATATTTATTTCTTAGAGATGAAATAATTATTTGCTATATGAGAAACAATTTATTTCCGAAATTCTATAATTGGCAGAACATATTTGCCTTTTTAAAAGAACTTTTTTCTAACTATATTAGAGAGCGAATTAGGATGTCCTTTGAGATTTTCTGTAATACAAGTCAATTTAAATGTTTACGAAGCTTGTAACACTGTAAACTGAACTCTGCAGTTAACACGTTAAGCAAAATATTAGACACCGGTGATTGACTATACTTTCCTCTTAGGCCGCGTCAGAGACTGACGGTATATTTTTTATTCAGGCTGCGTCAGCAACTATTGACTGGCGATATACAGTTTAAAATATTACTAGCCGCCTTCGGCGACCAGATGTTCAACCGTATTATTAATGGCCTGTAGCTACGCTCGCAACTTGGCGAAATAAATTGGCGGTTGTAGAGGCTGAGAGACTCTGCCAAAGTCTTAATTTGCAATATATCTCAAAAATGGATGGCGCAGCGGGGAGTCATAAGCTTTCATATGAAATAAAAATTGTCGAAACCAGTGCAGTGGTGGGGGTGAGGGGGCTCTGTCAAGGTTTTTTTCCCGATAGAGAATGTACAGAGGAGAAGTATTTTCTCGATTTCTCTGGAACATGGAGGGTGGTGGGTGGCAGGCGACCATTGATGGCATATCTAGACGTCATAAGCTCTCATAAGAAATAAAAATTGTTGGAATCAGTCCAGTGGTTGGGGCTTGGGGACTGTCTCATGGTTTTACCCTATAGAAAATCCACAGTGGAGAAAACGTTTTTCGATTTCTTTCGGAAATGGAGAGGGAGGCAGGCGACTCTTGATGTAATATCTTGGCGCCAAAGGGTTTCATATGAAATAAAAGTTATCGAAATCGGTTCAGTAGTTGTGGCTAACCATCTGGTTTTGCCAAATTATTTTAACTATATATATAAAACACCACTTCATGTCCCCATATCTAGAATCAAAATGATTCTTTGTAATCGGTTTAAATGGACATGAAGTGGAAGCATACCAGGAAAAAAATTTTGGAAAGCAATTTAGCAACCTAAAGAAGAAAAAGAAAAATTTTGAAAAGCAATTTAGCAATCTGGAGAAAAAGAAAAATGTTGAAAAAGCAATTTAGCAACGTAAAGAAATAGAAAAATGCTGAAAAGCAATTTAGCAATCTGGAGAAAAAGAAAAATATTGAAAAAGCAATTTAGCAATCTGGAGAAAAAGAAAAATGTTGAAAAGCAA
>BGPR01000030.1:101245-149212 GCA_013235015.1 Araneus ventricosus | reverse complement strand
GAAAAATGTTGAAAAGCAATTTAGCAATCTGGAGAAAAAGAAAAATGCTGAAAAGCAATTTAGCAATCTGAAGAAAAGGAAAAATTTTGAAAAACAATTTAGCAACCTAAAGAAAAAGAAAAATTTTGAAATACATCAAATAACTAAAACAAGGAAACTAATAGCAGAAGTATCCGTAGTATATATTTTAAATATATAGATATTCTTTGGTTAATAAATTTTAAATCATTTGGAGATCATAACAGAATTTTCCTAAATATTACTTGTAAACAAAAGAAAATTAATGAGTATTATTAAAACACGGTATGGACAAAAATGTCATCTTTTGTCTGTTCGATGTCGCCAGCATATCGATGATATCGGAGACCGCGGTCTAATCGGAAAGAACGCCCAAACAAGCTCGGTGCTTAAGGTATTAACTCCTTAAAAGTCGCATTTTCTTTGCTATCTAATACGATGACCCCTCCTGTTTTGGAGCTGGCTGTCGTTTTCATTCTTCCAAGAAGCCATAGAATACTTGAGATGCTTATGGATTTTACGTTATTTTTGTGCCAAATTATAAAGCTAATGAATGATTAAATTTCAGTTTATAAGCTTAAAAATGCGATAATTTGATGCACGTCAATATAACGGGTGCGACAATTAAGAGGTGAAACTGGCCTGCAGTAACCTGGCGGAAAGTTCTCAGTTTTGGGAAGGCTCCGTCTTCGAAACACGATTCCATCCAAGATCTACCTGGTGCTCGTTAAATCTAACACCAATCGTCAGGTGCCCTCCAAGTGGTGTGGCGAAGAAGTTTGAAGAGAATCTGTCTGTTCAGGTTTATAAGTGACCTTGGTTCAAAGTGACGATTTCCATTCCAAAATATCCCTCGAATTGCGTCCAAAAAGTTACCCTAACTATACTAAATTTTGTCCCGCTGGTGTGATGCTGAAGTTTGGAGAGGGAGCTGCCAGCTCAGGTGCCATCCTCGTCATATGACCAAAGTTCAAAATTACGATCCGTCCCAAACTAGTCCTCGTGTTGCTTCAAAAGGGGACGTTAATGTAACTAAAACTAAATTACTAAATGTTTTAATATATAGTCAGACCTCTAACGAACCTGTATTTTGCGAATTTCTTCGTAAAATAACCTCCAAATAGCGAAGTGCATTCTCTATTTAACGAACTTTTTCTTGTGATCCAATATTTTTTCCTCCCTATTTCGCAAAATATTTCTAAACATTTCAAACTTATTCTTTCTTTTAACACATTTTATGGTGATCAATGACCTTGAAGCTGGAAAATGTCAAAGCGAAAGTGGTTGAGCATCAAAGAAAAAAAATTTAATTCTTCATGAGGTGGATAAAGGCGTGAAAAAAAGGATATTGCTTTAAAATTTGGTATTCCTCCAAACAGCTTATTAACCATAATAAAAAAAATCGTGATAAGATACAAAATTATGATTCATCGAATTCTTGTACAAAATGTTTAAAAGCATGTGTCTATGAAGATGTGGATAAGGCAGTTTTGAAGTGGACAGTGTGAAAAATAAAAACAATATAGCAATGAATTGCGATGAAGACGAAGATGATGAAGATGGAAACGATCATGATGCAGAAATCAACAAGCCTTCGTATGATGAAATGCTAAAATTCATTAATTTTAATATAAAATTATTTTTTTAATTGAAACTACAGTGTATTCCCGGACAATGTTTTGTTTTATTCTTGTTTTCCTCGCAGATTACTTTTTGATGGGCAAAATATATAAAACAGATATTAATTTACAAAATAAAGGTGTGATTAATTACTTTTTTAATAATATTTAGTGTTTATGAATTTAAAATATGTTTTGTGTAGTTTAAAGTATTTTAAAAGGTCAATCTCTATTTAACGAATTTTCCATAAAACGAACTGTTTTTCGGGATTTAACGACTTCGTTAAATAGAGGTCCGACTGTAATTTTGAATTTGCTGTAAATCATGCACGGAATATGTTAGCTCGTACTGAGTAATAAAAATTGCTCAATGAAGAATTCATATTTAGCATGCATACACAATGTAAACCCTTTCCCTTTATTTTACGGTAAGTCCCTCACCTTTAAGCTCTGATTTTAAGCAATCCGAGGCAAGTCTTTTCTTCAAATGCACATTCGCGACCGAATAAGAAAGTCCGAAAACTCCTCAAATATAAACGAGCCTCAAGGTCATTAACTGAGTCAAGCAGTGCTCTCAAACATCTTTCAAGTCGGAAAAGAAAGTTGGAGTTGTTTTGCGAAAAGGGCTCTTTGAAAACTTTGTGTGAAGAGGAATCTTTTCCCAATAGAATCGAAAAGAATTATGCAGGGAAAAAAAGAAGGATTCGGAATGCCTTTTCTTTCAAGTCCCCACCATCGCATATTGAAAATTCAAAATATTGCCTTTCGAACGAAGTCTTGAAAAAGTTGTTTCAATAAAGTGCGTAGGAAAACAAAACTTTACGAAAGTTTGAAAAATATAGAATTCCGAGAAATGTAAGTGCTAGTTATTAAAGCAAAGAATGAAATCGTCTGAACATCTCCAAAGAAGTTCTATTGATTTCATGCGGATGTTCATCAATTAAAACGTGGAAAAATAATTTCATTTTTTGGTAAACACAATCATTATTGAGAAAAAACTGCTGTCTTTTAGGAAAATGAATTTTTCTTTAAATATGGGAAAAGTTGATAAAATCATCTTAAATGTTTTATCATTACTATAAATGCCCTTCTAAATATCTGCATCTTTATTTTTATTTATTAAAAACTTCTTATGGAACATCTTTTCAATTTTCAAAATTGGCAGCAACTTCATCTAAAAGCTATATGGTTTCATTTTGGATAGCATTAGTTATTTTTATGAAAAGTTTTTAAAATTTTCAAAATTTGAAACAGTTTCCAATGCAATATATTTGGTTTCGATTTGGATGACACGCACTTAGAAATAAAATACGAAACTAAGATTAACCCTCCATTAGTCGTAATCATTTTAATCCTTAAATGGTCGCAATGCATCTGCAGAATATAAAATATGCAGGGTGAGTCTAAATTATTTTTGCAAAATAAGACCCATCCAGTACGAGCAATAATTGCCATGGGATATAGGGTCACATTCCTCTCTGAGAGGCAGAAAAGAGTAAAATTACAATTTGAACATGAACTTACATAAGTGATGGGAAAGCGATTGAAAGATACCAAAAGTTGCACAATCTGATTTATTGATCAGAGAAAGACTCGCAGCAAGTGCTCAAAGTGGCGGCCACGCGTGTCGCTGCACAGTTCACACCGGCGAAGGAACGACTGGCGCATCCTCTCGAAGATTTCTGGTGTTCTGTTAATTTTGTCTGCGCCAACAACGATTCTCGCTACGAGATCTTCAGCCGAGTCCACAGACGGCTCGTACACTAAAGATTTCATGTGCCCCCAGAAGAAAAAGTTCAGTGGGTTGAGGTCCGGTGAGCGAGGAGGCCAAGCCACAGGTCCGCCACGTCCAATCCTTCGTGCGGGATCGACCAGGCCATCTTGCTTAGGAGATATGCTACGTAGGCAGGTACAAAACGACGTCAGAAGAATGCTGGTTTGAGTCTTCAGGTTTCTCGGTTAGTTGGAGACGTCACTTCTTCCAATGTTAACAACGGAAAGTGAGGTCTCCCACCCCAACCGGGGGTACCAGAATAGACCCCTTGTTCATGCTCGACGAGTTTCGACTTTACTCTTTTCTGCCTCTCAGAGTGGAATGCGACCTATGTTTCGTGGTAATTATTGCTTGTCTGGATGGGTACTATCACCCCTCTTATTTTGTAAACACAATTTAGACTCACCCTGTATTCTACGATGAACAAGAGGTATAAACATGAGACCGCATATTCCTACCAGCTGTGAAAAAAATTCGGAAATATTAAGAATATTATAGAAGTTATTGGTAGAGAAAAATATTCAGTTTTTCTTCTTCTTTGAAACTTCGAAAAATTGAGACAGGTGGTGGTGTTCTTGTAAAGCGACGATAAGGTCATTGGGTTTTGACAATTTTTCGTTTGTAACTATAATTAGCCCTGATGAGAATGTATATGAGTATTCTGCAAGGAAAATTCAGAGGTCACGGTAGCCTAATGGTAAGGTCTCGTATTCAGGGGCGAAAGGTTCCACGTTCGAAACTCTATTCCACTGAAGATTCGTGTAACGCCTGTCCGCCAGGAGGACCCTGCTCTCCAAGCCGTCCCGATGACGTCAGCCGCTATAGAAACTGGTTTAATTTTATTATTTGCACCAGTTTTGCTGCGGTAAAAAGAGTACATCATTCGTAAACTTCTACCTACTCGAAATGGATTCTTCCTACGATAATCTGTTTCTATAGCGACCGCTGTCAACGAGACAACTTGGCGAGCAGAGCTCTCGTGGCAGACAGACAGTATTTGTACCTGTTTTACGTTTAATCAGACATAGGGGTCAAACTCCCCCCCACTGGCGTGGTATGAAAGCTTAGATAGGGGGATGCCAGCCCAGGCATCATCCCCGTCATCCGAACGCTGCTCAAAATTGCATCGTGCTGCTTCAAAACTGGGCATTAATATGACTTAACTAACAGTTAAAAATATTCAAATTATAATGGGTTAAAAAGCATATTTACGGATCCTACACAATAGGGAATGAGTTCGCTTCTTATTGGCTCTTAGAGTCACGTGACTTGGCTTGCTTCTAAATGACGTCGTGAAACTAAACGGTACTTAAGATCGTCCTTTATTTGTTTTATTCTAACAATGCATACATCATTTTCTTGAAAACATCCAAATAATCATAATTAGAAGGTAGTTTTAATTTCTCCAAGGTGCGATAGCAGAAGACAAAATAATAATTAAAACCCCGCCTAAAGATGGTTCTATGACGTTATTAACGAACAAGCCAAGTCACGTGACGCTGAGAGCCAATGAGAAGCAACCTCACTCCCTACTATGTAGGATCCGTAAATATGCGGTTAAAAACGTCTCGAAGATGCAGACAGCATAAGGATCTATTAGATATTGCGACTAATAAAAATTGAGAGAAACTGAATGATTATATAATTAAAAATCTCTCGTACCTCTCTTTTTATTTTCAGGAGTTTAAAGTTTAGTTCTCAGTGATAAAATAACCTTTGTTTAAATTTTTGTTCATATAAAAATCCTGGACCAAATTGAAAAATAGAATTCAATTATTGCAAAAGACTGATGTAAAAAGGTTGATAAAGTCTTGTTTCTCATATAGGAACATCGTGAGTTCAAATCCGGCGTTACACAATGTAGAAACATGCTTTAACTCTTTCGCGAGAAACCGGACGGATACGTCCCAAAATAAGTTTGAGAAACACTTTTGGCGTAGAAATTCCCCATGGGCTACTGAAAATATTTCCTATCAGTCCTACAATGTTCTGAGAAGGAGCTTTCATTTGCAAAATAAGGTATCACTACCGTAGGTTGCTGCATTGCGGTTTTTTTCACAGTGTTGCATCAGCTTATTTGACAGCTAGGAAGTATGTATGCTTTGGTTTCGGAAAATATCGTGCAATTTCAATAAAATTTTAATTGGTTCATAAATCTAAATTGCTAAACTTTCATTTTTTACAAAATTATACATTGAAGACTACTGGACACATATGTCCCAGTGATTACGTCGACAGGTATATCCCAGTCCTAAGCCTGGGGATATATTTTTCCAAAAATTAAATACATTTGCTTTGACATTCTAGCGGGCTTTAATCATAGCTCATACTACCAAAATTGTTGTGGCATTGAAAAATAAAAACTTGTCGCGAAAGAGTTACAGTTCTCACGTTCGTTTGACATATTTACGGATCCTACTATGGTTTGGATTGAGGTCGCTTTTCATTGGCTCTCAGCGTCACGTGACTTCGCTTGCTTCTGAATGATGTCATAGGAGCGCTCTTAGTTTGGATTTCGATTTTTGTCCTAGCTATTGAATCATGGGTAAAACCAAGATTATCTTTTAATTACTATTATTTGGATATTTCTAAAGGGAATGATGAATTCAAGATAAAGATAATTTTGGTTTCACCATGCTACAATAGCTAAGACAAAAATCGAAATCCAAACTAAGCGCGCTCCTGTGACATCATTCAGAAGCAAGCGAAGTCACGTGACGCTGAGAGCCAATAAAAAGCGACCTCAATCCAAACCATAGTAGGATCCGTAAACATGCGTGTCATCTGAGCGCTGTTTAAATTACGATTTCTGTTGAGATACCGTTTCGAAAAGTTTCTTTAACTATAACTTTAAAAAATTTAACTCAAAACTTTTTGACAGGGAAAACTTTCAAAGCAAAAGAGACTTCAGTCTTTTTCGTTATTAAAGGCTTTTGTGAATTTTGGTTCTTTGTATAAGTACTGTTGTAGAGTCTTTTTGGGACAGATGGTCTCAACTCTAAAAGATTCGAAGGACTCAGATAGCCGAAGTATAAGAGGTCTATTCTGGTACCCCCGGTTGGGTTGGGAGTTGGGTTGGGTTCCGCACGTTAACAACGGAACCCAACCGGGGGTACTAGAATAGACCCCTAAATCTTTCAGCAGCTCAATATGAGATTGAATCATAATTAAAAATAAAAATTAGCTATAACATAGATTATTTAATCCCTGTCATATTAATAGTTTATTTCTGTGTTTTCTGTTTCTTGGAGAAGCCAGACCATCAATATGTTTTCTGCAATTAAAATGCAAGATCAATATAAATAGTTCGAATCAATCTCACAATATTTATTTTAGCTAAAATTGTGTGGTATTGGATTGCAGAACCCCTTTAAAACTCTATAGAATTTCATTTATTTCAGGGATCAAAAGATTCGAAAATCATGCAAAATTTCAAGTGAATGCATGCTAGTCCAAGGGCATGCGCAAAAAGTATTGTTGATATACTCGTATAAAAGTTAAGAGGAGAAGGAAAAATCAGTTCATTTTGCTTTTGTGGTATATTTTTATTCGGTAAGTGTTTTAAATTTCTTTTTGATATCATTAGCAAAATTTAATCCATACCATGAATTTACAGTGCTGGTTGGACGTTTTACTTCTTGAACAATTTCATCGAATCTTTAATTTTTTTTAGCATATTATTGCATTAAAATAATCTAGAACAAAAACTTTAAAGTCGCTCGAAATAAAACTGTCCGCGGTATTCCTTTTCAGAAAAAAGAATTGCTAGTCTTGATGTTTTGCTCTATTCTGACGAACAATAAAATCGTGAACAACGGAAGTATCCTTCCAATCAACAAAAAATCTTTATCAACTAGATGACTCTTCAGATTCACTCTGAATTGAATAGTCCCTTTGTATCTTATTGGGGAAAAAACCATTCTTGAATATTTCTGACTGCAGTGTAAATATTGGAAGTAATCAAAGGTGATCTTGAAACTCCGCTTAAATTCCTTAACGTTGCTGAACTTCGAGGTATATATATTTCGCACTCTGCAAAATGGTCTGGCGGATGTCTTGTTTACCTTCTATAACTGCACTCGATCAGTTTAAATATCTTGTGTTTACATAGTCTTGTATTAATCCTTTGAATGAATTTTGTTTGCTATATGGTAAGGTGATCCCTTCTTGTTTCGGAAAGAGGCTGTCGTTTCCATTCACCTCTGAAGGATATAATACTTAATGTTTATAGATTCTACGTAATTTTTGTGTAAAATTGGAGCTAATTAATCAAATTTTAGTTTTAAGACTAAAAATGAGATAGTTGGATGCACGAGTATTCTCGGGCTTCTAAGTCGAGCGACTTTAATGTCTTTTCTGTAGTACTTGCCAGAAAGAGTATCTGTAAGGGGGGGGGGAGAGGGGATATTCTATTTTTCTGTTTACTGTAAATCGGGGACACTTGAAGACCCCCGTCCTCCATCTTGATCAATTTCGTAGCTGTTTCCGTTGCTGGGAAAAATTAAGCCGCCACCCTCGGGATTGAGAAACAATGAATATCTATTTATTAATAGAACCAAGGAAGATGGTTATTTGGCGACTTTAAATCTCGTCTTTATTCCCTCGACCTACGAGTTTATTAAACCTCCAAATTGGATGTCGCCACCCATTTGGGATGTATTTTATTACTTCAATCGATCTAAGATGGTAAAGGATGCTTGAGACATTTAAGCTTGTCCAAGTTATTTTTGTGTTTAAAATTAAGTTGGATAGTAAAAATTCTGTAATTAAGTCAACTCGATGCACACGTCGGAAATGTTGTCTTAAGAGAAGGGGGGGTTAAAGCCAAAAACAGTTTTTACTATCCCCCACCCCCTTGAAAATCCTGTTCTAAAACAAACCCCTGTCTGAATTTTGATTTCCAACTTGGAGAAACAGCCCATAGCTTAAGTCGTCCTCTAAATTCATGCAGTCGTTAACGCAACTCTTCATTCCAGATGGACACGATGTCTCCACTCTTATTTGTGATCTTGACAACATTTTGCTTCATCGCCAATGTCCAGAGTGCTACTCCTTCCATAGGCACTCTTGGAGACAAACTGGTCTCGATAAGAAGGAATGAACTGATGAGTCTTCTTGGCAGAAATGTTGCAGGTAGAAGCGACTTCATGCCGCTTGAAAGCAGGCAGTACAAATGCCAAGTGTTGAATGCTTTGTAAGTAAGCCCAGCGTAGAACTTCCATACGATACCCACCTACCGTGCGGCACTGTTATCGAAATTTTCTTTTTCAGATATCAGAGTGCAAGGATGAAGTATCCAGAGCTTCCACGGGAAATTTTATCTCCTCGTATGATCAACATGTTGGACAACTGCGCCACGCGCGACTTCAGACTGACGGACTTTTTCAGCCAGCCTTTCATTTTCCCAGGTAGTTTAAGTTCTTACTCTGGAAGACTAAAAGATCTTGACCACCATTCCAAATGAATACTATCTGTATCTTGAATTCAATTGGGTATCGTGGGGGGGGGGGGCCCCTAGCAACCAGTTGCTTTTGCTGGGTCGAGCTTGGCTTTTATTGCCTGAATCATTCATTACAGAAATCGTATGAGTATCTCTTTTCAAAATTGCGTTTATGCTGTTCTAGCGTTCTAAGGGGATGCATAATGAGTAAAGAAATGACAAGTGTCGAGTAAAGTCGCGCTATAGATGTACGAAATTTACTCGCTAAAAATTTAATCATTGATTTAAAAGTAGCTCCCAGTACTTTGATATTTACTTGTATTGTCTCTGTAATCAACAATTCAATTAAACTCTAGATGCCAGAGCTAGCTTCACATCGCATCCAACATCACTACTGCCACTTGTTACTCCCTTCCTGCTCGCGAGCACTGTAGCTAATTGTATATCTAGCAAAAAGCTCCAAAGGCGGATATCCATTGTCTACATCGAGTTAGAACCATGTTTGGGTAACGTTATCGCTCCTGTATGACAAATTGCTTCTGTAAATGGTAATCTGTAATGGAAAATGCCGAATACATAGATATTCTACTTAAAACTTGAAATTCTTTTATGAAAACTTGTCGAACTCTAGCCAATCGTCACCCATCTTATCCATGCTTTTTTCTAATGCAGCTTAACCTTTTGGTGCCGAACGACGATGTATAGTTTCGTATGCGATGTCGCCTTGCTACTCGCATTGCGAGTGAACCATCTCGAAATTTATAAACGTTATAAATGGTTTTATTAATGCATTCGATTAAACTTGTAATTTAACATTCGTTTCTTCTGTTCTTCATAATGTTTTATATTCTTACGATTATCAACTGATTGATATGCAATTGGCATAGATTTATTCTCCCTTTATTTCGTAATGTGCCCCTTATTGAATTTTGTAAACATTCTTTTATTGCTTTTTGGGCTTTCTCCAAACCTTGTCAAATTGGACCGGCATTCTTTGCTTAGGTACGATACTTCCGGCCGGAATTGAGGGGGTTTATGCAAATCGGGGTGGGGGAACTATTCATTTCGAGAAAACATACGAGGTTCGTGCATCTCTGTAAAAACGACTGCTCAGTAGTTACGGCAGACTTTCTATTAATTTTGGCCTCAGTCTCTGGATATTTCGCAGACTGATTTGGCACTAAAGTAAAGCTCTTTTAGAGGAAGAGCTTCTAATATCTTCAGAAAGGTCGCCGAAGATTTTTAATATTTTGATCACTTGTAACTAGTTTGTTAACAATCTATAACTATAGGAAGCTAATTTCTTGCTTTCAATACATTCACGGCCTTATTCACCATCCATAGTTAAATCCTGATCAGCGGTTGAAAGGGAATTTACACGAACAAGCGAATGCTGACCGAAATGATTGGCTGGATGTATCCCCTAACTGGCGAGTTGGCGAGAAACTGGTTTGGCTCGAAGGCTGAGGGTAATTTTAAAAATCGCCAACAGAGAAATTGAGATACCATGCCAATATAGCAACCCAATAAAGTTTACATTTGGCAATGCATTTCGGTCACCTTTCGCATTATTGTAGCAGAACCATCATTTAACCGCTGATCATGGTTTAACCATGGATGGTGAATAAGGCCGTCAAACTTTTCCTTTCCAGGCACGAAATATTGTGGTCAAGGAAACATCTCCGAGAACTACCATGACTTGGGTATCTTCAACGAAACGGATGCTTGTTGTCGAGAACACGATTATTGCGATGACATTATTCGACCAGGAAGAACGAAGCATAACCTCATCAATCCTTTCGGAACGACAAGGTAATCTTGTTTTTACCTGGACTAAACAATATCTACAGTCTAAGAAAGGATGTGACCTTTCTTTCAAGTAGAAACTATTGAATTTAAAATGTTCTCTGTAATATAGACTACATCTGCTAATTTTTCTTCCGCCAGATTGCACTGCAAGTGTGACCAGGCCCTTCGGGAGTGTTTCAGAAGAGTGGGCAGTGTTGTCTCCAACACGGTTGGATACATATTCTTCTCCCTGCTTCAAACGCAGTGCTTCGATTTTGACCACCCAGCGACGGGATGCTTGCTCTGGAGGCGGTAAAGTTTTTCTCTTTTGTTGGGGTTAACTAAGGAATTGTTGGCGCTTCAGCGCCAACAGTTCCTTAGTATGCCAACTGGATATTTCCAGTTACTTCACTCGGGATTGACCCTTTATTTACTACATTGACTTACTAGCGACTTTTTGGATAAGTTTTGATGTAGAATAACCGTGGGAATGAGAAACGCTAATCAAAATTAATGTAATTGACAATTAAAAATGTAAAGTTCTGCCATTTACTACTTGTTGCAATTCCATTCTCTATGTTCTTGCGAATACTGGGAAGATAGTGATATTACGGAGAAATAAACGTGATTAAAGCGGTGCTTTTATGAAACGACAATAAAGAGTTAAATTGAATGAACCCTAGTTCTAGTTGCTCTCGATTAACATCTATACGGTCAGAATAACTTTATTTCTTTGAAGTTAATTACAGTCAAATTTTGAAGCTTAGACTGTATCAAAAATGCAGCTTAAATACAAATTGGTCTCGTCAAATAATACTAGATGTTCGAGTGGCATTAAACTAGGGTTAAGTGTATGGAGGAAAGTCGTCGTTACGCTCAAAATGCGTCTACCCAGTCGATTGTTAGAACTAAACCGATAACTAGGCAAACGGTTTCGTTTAGAGCAGGCATGGGGGAATATTTCTAAAGTGCAGGGAATAAAACTACCTTCCCTCTATACGAATTATCTAAATTAGAAAATCTTTGGCACTAGATTTATGACTGATCGCGTAGTTTTGCAGAAGTGAATCGATTTGACCCTCGCATCTAATCTCGTCGGCTAACGAAAAAGCGATTTTAATTGAATCGTTTATTATGGAAATTCTATTGGTAAACATTTTTTACATTCAAACTGTCATAAACAACTTTCAAAAACGGAATTTTTATGCAAGACGCGGATTTCTCGTGTATAAAATCATGAGTTGGCTCGACTCGCAACGGTAAAAATGAGTATACCACATTCGAAAATACGAAGTTAAATAAAGAGGGAATGACGTGACGAATTTATGCCTTTACATATTTCGTTATGTAACTAAAAATAAACTAGTTAAGTTTTTAAAAAATTGTGATAATCTTGGAGTTAAACCGACTCGCTCTGTAAATCTAGTGGGTAAAGTTGCCAAATACTTTTAAGCTAAAAGAATAATCATTCTGTAACCAAAAGCTGCTACACCAAGGTGCTATAGGTATGGGTATAGTGAATAAGAGAACCTGAATTTTGATCTCTTAATGTTCCCAATACAAACTCGGTGTTGCAGATAGTTGGCGCTTGGTTTATTACCTACAACACTATTTAATGACCTTCAATTTCCTTGTCTCAGCCTAAATATATATGGCCTATTTAAGGAATGAATATTTTAAGAGTCATGATGTTCGTCCATGACACTATCGATACGACCAAGTTGTTTGCTTTTGTGTGAAGTGCCAACATGCAAGTCGCACTATATTCGTTCACTTTCTTTCCAGTGGTGCAGTGAGGCTTTACTGTGTCAAGTACGAGCTACAGGAAGATCAACCTAAAAGGTGGCAATGGTTCGATCAAGAGCCCTACATATAGACAAGACCTTGCACTTTGTGATTTTAAATCGAGACTAAAGAAAAACTGTAAATATTTTAATTTTGTGTTTATTTGTAGAGTTCAAACTTGTATTTAAATAAATATTTGACTTGTCTTTATCTCGTGTCGCTTCTCGGTAATTCTCGTTCCTTATTCCTGAACAGACTAGATAACCAAGTCTTTTAACTTATCGAGTCTGTTTTGGATTTATGTCAATTGCATCTCCAGCGATTCCGCATGATCTGTTGTTTATCCTGACAGTTAACGGGATGTAGTATTGTATGCATAAACCAAAATTTAATTTGAAAGTACTCTATATTGTATTCTCAGTTTTCTCCTAATCTCTTGCTAATCCTTTTTTACTCCGATATAGGATGCTCTATTTTAAGAGTTAATGCTTATGTCTACGGATAAAGTAACGTAATTCATGACCCAAGGGGCCCCCACGGAAACTTTAAGATCAAGGAAATCCTGCATCCATGTATATCTATTGAAGCCCCTCCCTAATCTTTGCATCTTGGTAATTTCGATGCATCTAGAAGCTTCCACACGCAAACTTCTATCCTGAACCTCGAGTTGAATAAGGTGCATTTGTAACGTAATGTTTTTTGGCTGGTATATTCTGTAAATCTCAATGTCAGAATAGTTCAAAGATTCTAGATGTTAGCAGATCAAAATTTTAGGATTTTATCGAAATCTATTTTGACGTTTTCCCCGCAGTTATTTCGGAGCATGTTATTGCACAAAATTCAGTTTAACGCCACTTTCATAAATGAAATTGTAGCTTTTCAGTAATGCCAATTTTATTTCTGAGCAATTTAATTTTCCAAGGTTTTTAAACGCAAATTTGTAACGGTAATTTATATAGTTGTAATAAGACTAGTTTTATTGTTTCGTTAAATCGCATTCGAATTTTTTTTACCAATGTTATCGCGAAAAGAAAGCATCTTTTTTTCAAAGAGGAATTTTCGCTTTTAACTTTTCTTTAACGATTTTTACACGATTTAACTTGCAGTGACTGTTAAAAGATCATGTTGCGATGTTTCGAGCTAGAGGTTCGAATTTTCCTTTTTTTTTCCAGGTGTCGAAGACATTGTAATGTTTTGTGCCTATACTTTTAATATCTAACATCCAGAACATGTTGCATTTGTAAATCGCTTATTTCCTCTCTATATTTAACTACCCTTGAAGTAAAAATCTCGTATTTAAAATTGTATTTCACTTAAAAGGAAATAAAAGCCGAGCTTAAAGTTTTGTAACAAATCGGTTTCCTTTGATAATTGTCAGATTTCTGCAGGAACACTAATGGATATTTTGCATTTCTGAGTATAAAATGTAGCATAACTTGAAGAGAAGTTGTACTCATTTCGTGTACATAATTTCGAGTATAAAAGGTGAACATACGAAGCAAATGGATCGAATATCTTTCAAAGATTTTTGAAATGTTTAAAAAATTAAAGGGATCCACGCGCACTATTTGCTAACGCGTATCGCTTGAATTCTTTGTGAACAAAACTGGAAACTTTGCAATTTCATTTTAAAAATTTACTTTTAGGTAATATTTTTATGTATGCATGTAGAAGTTTCACTTGCAATTTTGTTTCTCGAGTCTAAAATTGACTTTAACTACCTAAATGAAATCTAAAACTGAAATGGATTCCCGGATGTCTATTGGTGTAAAATAAATTCTTATTTTAATGTATTCACCATGACTCGGATCTGAGATTCGAAATATCTAAATAGATGACCTGCTCTCTGCCAACTCTTGACTACAGTAGAGAATCGGTGATCTAAATAGAATTGGTATGAATCTATTTGATTCATTGGGCGATTAACGTGTTAAATACCCTCAAATTAACCCCTTGCCATACGGTTTTATTTAACCTCCTAATTAGATGCCACCACCTATCTGGGAATATTTTATTTCAACCTATTTAAGATGGCATAGGATACTTGAGACATTTAAGCGTGTCCAGGTGGTTTTTTTTGTGTGTGAAATTAATTGTTACAGTGACTTAATTACGGATTTAAATAGCAAACATTCCGTAATTTTTGATGCACGTGTCGGAGACCTTGTATGTTAAGGGGTTACGATTGATTCATTTCTAAGGCGTAGAAATGACTTGTTTCTGTATGTCTCATCTGCCCTTAAAGTTGTCTCTTTAGAGTCGCCCTGTATGCCGAATTTCATTCGCATCTGTTGGTCGTTGTGGTCTCTATGAGCTCGTAAATCGGCAGTGTTTTATGAGCACCCTGCATTTATTCTCAAAGCGTACCATTACGATGGCGACTACTCACGATGATACTATTGATCCTCATCGGAAGTCATGAACACGTGACACGCATGTCTAGGTTTTGCCAAGAACTGGACAGACATCCAGGAAAACATGTTGTAGAAGAGATTCTTGGGTTTTCCGACTAGTCTACATTAAGGGTAATTATGGTAGGAATAAAAATATATTTATTCACTAGAAAGCGAATAGTAATGAGATCATTTTATATCGGATGACTTGCGAGAAACGGCTTGCAATATTGTTCATAACAGCATTATGAAAGAACTGTTCTCTTAGAGTTAATTCGGTATAATTGTGTTAACCAAGAGGGAAAATATTATGGTTGGGATCCTATTCGCTAATATCCTACTGGCGGTGGAATGCTTGTATTTCCATCGAATTGTATTGAAGTTTTACAGATCTTAATTTTTTTTATCGCATAGGCTAAACCCATCCCAAAATCTATGCTAGTTTCAAACTAGCACATTATGCATAAGCATAGTTGCATCCAGCCCATGCCTCATGGATGCAGAGTCAGCATGACATGCATCAATGAGACATCTTAAATCGGCTATCTTTATGACATTGTGAGAATCTCAAAAGTAATTAATGAAACGTAGTTTACACAGCATATGTTGGCTATTTGCTGGTTAATACACAATTTCTCAACCTTGACTAAAATAAACAATTAAAAAGATTTACTAATGTAGGGAAACGCACTTATGCTCGTCGCACACAAACTCCCTTCCCACACTGGTCAGCAGCGCCAAAAAGAACTCTTCCCCAAGCCCCCTAAAACTGATCGACCATTGGTCAAAATAGTCAATTCCGTCACCAAGACTCCAGAGAACGTTCCAGAAGCATTGGAAAAGACCCCGACTTATTTCTAGGAATTCTGAGGGCATGGGAGGGCAACATCTTGCTAAAACGCGTGCCTGGTGGAAAACCCGAAGAAAATGGCAAATATCTTGAGGCGGGAGAAAGAATGTTCTCAACACAATAATGGCAACGGTCAAGTTCACATTTCTATTGCTTCCAGAATGAATTTCATCGATCATTTTACTTCATGCATCTTTAAATTGTCCCCCATATGCTTGCATATAACGATGCATTTAAAAACATATGGATGGATAAATTTACAAAAGAGGAGTGATCAGCTCATCAAATTTTTCTCTTAGGGTTGAAAAACTGAACTACTTGCATATATTTTATGAAAAAGTTTTCTCGCAACTAGTAGAGGTTTCACCGTTCGTAGGAAATGTACTTAATAGAATAAGAGCTCAAGTCAGTCAGTGACTTCCTGTATTAGGTTCAGACCCATGGTACTTATTCTACAAGGGGCATAGGACTCGATCCTTTGACGCGCGTCTGCACCTTTCGCATTTATTCGAATGGGCAGAAGCCTAGAATAAGATGATACTCTCTCTATATATATACTTGCATGCAGTTTCATAAGACAATGTAAGGTCCGGAGAGTCGACCGCACTCTAAAACCTTAAGGTTGAGTGGCTCTCCTGGGTATTCATGCGGTCAATGTAAGGAAACGCAAAATTTGCTTGTCTAAATTTGTAAGTCGATTTAATTTTTATCCCACAATTCCGTCGTTTATCTGTCCAAAGCTAGATATTTTGTGATGATTAGAAATTTATTCAGATATGGACAAGTTTTCTCCTTTGTTTATTTACATTTAAAGGCTGGGACTACGTAATTCCGGTGTAATGCTAAGTCGATGGAATCTTCAAAGCGGAAATCCAAAAGCCCAGCAGATAAAGTCAAGGTTTTTAATGTAAGTAAACAAACCAGAAAACTCATCTATAAAGGCGGTTATCACTATAGTAGTGTGGCAGTGAGATATTGAATTAATGCCTCAAGTACATCAATATTCTTACTCGTAAGTGTAGTGGGAGAGTAACTGAGAAAGGCAAAAAACACGTAAAATGATTATTTTAAAATAATTTATCTAAGCAATTTAGAACACCCTAAATACAAAACTTTCGTTCATTTGTTAATTATCAGTAATTGATTAATTGCTCGCGGTTTTCATATGGATATTAACTATAATTAAAGTGGCTTCTTTAATTGTAAAGGTATTCGCTTAAGATACGTATATGGTTATTTTGATTAAAAGGAAGAAAGGGTTTCCATCGATACCTTTCACCAACGTAAGGTTTACCACAATTTATGCCAAGACGGTTATTTCACAAATGTAAAAACATGCATGATTAGAATTACATACGTGTTTGACTTTGTTTAATCGAAAGAATAAAATTGTTTTCTCATCTTTGTTTTTTATATTACTAGTTTGGTCAAGATACAGTTTAAAATCACTCGAAGACCACATTTCACTGTCTTTGCATATAATCCAACCACTACAGAAAGTTATTTTAAGACTTAATAATTTTGCAAGTACCCACATGCGAGTAGTTTTTCACTGAAATTAATTTTATAATTTATTGCTTATCTTATTTTTGTAAAAATAAGCGAACTCAAACTCAATTAATTCCTCGAGACACTAAAAGTAAAATACATTTCACTAAATGTGTAACGAGTTTTAATATCTTTCTTCTGATATAAAACTCACCCTGGAGTTATTTAAAGACATAATCATTTTACAATTGTCCATAATTGCACGGTTTGCCCCGCATACATCTTTAAAACTGCATTAACTATCATTTTAGAGTTCATAAAAGTCGAAAGAGAGAAAAGGGGAAGATAAAAAGGTTCCATTTTCATTACTACGATCGAAAGAAACAAAAACTATGCAAACTTCGAAATGCGCTTTTATTTTGGGCCTTTTTTTCCATGGTCCCGAAAAAAGAAGCTAACGACTGAATGCCGATGAGAGTTGCTCCGAAAGTAAGTTTTTTGGCATGGCATTCAAAGTAATTTCCTTTTATTTATCCCAACAATTGGGGGGAGACGCAAAAGAGGACAATTGGAAGAAAGAAAGGAGGAAAAAATTGAATTAATGCCTCTCTTGGGTCACTTTTTGATGACGCAGAACAGCCCTCTGGTCTCTCGGTCATGGTATCGGATCTCGAGACCGGAAATGGCTGGACAAGGGAACCGGCTGGGGACAAAATGGAACGCTCCCAGAAAATATTACTTTCAGCAGTCTTTCTGACCCATGTTTCCGGGGATTCTGGTGTTTGCCTCGTTTTTCTTGCAGCACCGCGAATATATTTAGAAGGTGAAGCGAAAGGGGAAAGGTCGAGTATTTGCTCTCAGTTCGTTTCATGTGATTTTCTTCAACTGAGTTTATGTTTTCGCAAAATTTATTTCTCTCACTTTAAGTAATTGAAAACTGTTACTTGACACTTGGAAGAGAGAAACGTAAAAATACGTTTCTCTCGAATTATCCAACATCAAAATTTTAATTCAAGAATTTGACTTACTAGTTTAGATTGCAGAATACGACCACTAATTCTTTTATGGTATAAACATTGTATAGAGAAAGCATATTTACGGTTCGTCTTTCTATTTGAGCTTGCATCTGATTCGTATCCAGCACACAATGTGTTAACTTTTTTGAAGAACACTGATGAAAAGTTTTTTTTTATTAAAGAGCTTAAATGTTAAAAAATAATAAGGTCAAAATGGGAACGCTCCCAAAAAATATTACTTTCAGCAGAATTTCTGACCCATGTTCCCGGGGATTCTAGTATTTGCCTCTTTTTTTTCTTGCAGCACCGCGAATATATTTAGGGGTCTATTCTGGTACCCCCGGTTGGGTTGGGAGACGTCACTTTTCCCGGCCGTTAACAACGGGAAAAGTGACGTCTCCCAACCCAACCGGGGGTACCAGAATAGACCCGTTAGAAGGTGACGCGAAAGAAGAGAGGTCGAGTATTTAGTCTAGCTCAATTCTTTCTTGAATAAATTCTGTCAGTTCGTTTTATGTGATTTTCTTCAAATGTGCATTAAGTGTAATAAATATTTTATTATAAAAATGCGACTCGTACGTAATTTGGAGTGCTTATCATTAAATCTATACAACTTAGTTTTCGTATATTCCGTTGAATTATTTATGAGCAGAGGAAAAAGCTATTAACTATCGGCTTTTTCCAGCCTTGAATAAGTATACTAAAGTATCGGCGCAGTTACAAAACGAAGTATGGAAATATTTTTGAAAAACTAATGCTTTGAATTTGTTGTATAGTGAATGCATTCACTCTTGAAATTTGTTTTTACTGGCATGCATTAGTTAAAATTTAAATATTAATGATGTTTTCTTTACTTACTGGAAAAGTAGTTTTTATCAGAAATTTAAGTAAAATAACACGGTGAATAACAATAATTCCACATAGAATATAACTCAATTAGTTTTCATTAGAAATATATTCTTATACTAATTATCATTGAATTAATCGACTTCATGGTCAGAGATATACAACTTCGGCATTAACATACTTATGAAAATCACAATATGTATTTAAAGCTATAGTATATGTTAAGTGACGGGTATACAAACGATGTTCTGGTTAGAGGGTTAATCTTCGCCGAATTGTTGTTGAAGTCAGGAATATTAAGCTATAGCTAAAATAAAAAAATTGGCTTGTTTTCACTTCTACGGACGCTTAAAAATAAATTCTCGGAAACTTTTTAATAAAAATCTTATAGAAAACGCTTACTAAGTAAGGTTGTAGTGGTCTATCTTTCATCTTCGACGTCAGAGGGTCGCGTGTTCGAGAACCGGTTTCATAAAAGAACCGTAGTGTATTTGGACCTGATAGAAGTTATATCTGATACCATATGGTAAATGGCGTATCGTTGGAGTGGGGGTATTTGGAGAGTGGCATTCCTGGTCAAGTAATTTTTCGTCTAAAGTTTAAACATATAAACTCCGTTTCTAGCAGCTTTCATGAACCTTAAAATTTGGACGTGAGTGTAAGCTAAATGTGTTAATCCGAAATCATCACTAAAGTTTCAGTGTGATCATTCTTTCATGCGTTAGAACTCGTGTAAAATTTTAAAAAAGTTGTCCGAAGTATTCTAAAATATTTTATTTATTGAAAATTTCAACAACAAATCGATCATGTGTCGGTGTATCGATCAACAAAGCGACGAAAGTGCGATGGCTAAGATTTCAAATATTCACTCAAGTTATTTTCTTTTGGAACACAAACGTGCCAATACTTTGATCTTATATGCGATTATTCTTAGCATTTAACCAGTTCCTGTCTTTTATCGGGTAATATGACCGCCTAATCTACATTAAAACATATTGGATAATACAAACCCTTGAAGGCAATCTTTTGTTAATAATGAAATATGTCAGCTAGATAGCATGTTATTAGAACACTCAAGTGGCACCACAGCAAAAGAAATTCACCTGACAAAGCCTTCCTCAACTCACAATTACCTGTCTGGAGACCAACGTGGCACATATCATCATCCAGACACAATTGAGAGCCAGACAAAAGACCCACGTGACTTCCTAAGAGCCAATTACACATTATGACTAAACCAGACCCCTGGAAAAACCTCCTTGATCATTTGAGGAAAATGAGCAGGGAGGAACAATGCCTTTTCCTCCCTCGCATCCAGCCGGACCTCATCGTCCTGCCCTCGCGACTTAACCCAGGGCAACCGTCTGGCCCATAAACTTCTCCCGGACCCAATACCGTGGGTGGCTTAGTCCCAATTCTATCCGACCATAAACAACATTAACGAGCGGTCCGGGCTGGCTTTTACAATTATCTGAATGAGGAGAAGATCAGGCCTGCTTATCGTCACTCGGTGTCCCGGACCTGTCCAGGAAATCAAGAAATAATTAGGTTTGTGAATAGGCAAACCGGATCGCTTCGGGGGTGCCTTCTTGAAATGAATTAGAAAAGAGTGAAGAGGGGACGGCGGAGTTTTAGGGGACGTTTAGAGATTTGTTAGTTTCATTTCGTGGCAGTGGGGGGGTGGGGGTGGCTTAATTCGAGACTTCTCTGTATTATTTGGTGTCTAGGAAGGGAATGTTGGAGGGAGTGGGGAAAGTTTAGAATTGATGCATGCAAATTAAGAGCTGTATTTTATGCTTCGGTGTGAAAGGGGCTTAGTAGAAATTTAAATTAGATGCGGTGACGTGATCATTTCTCGTGTAAAATAGCTTTTGCGTGACAGAATCGGATTAAATGGCGTTGGCGAAATTAATTTAAAAAATTGCGTTTCCTTCAAAAGAAAGAAATGTAGTTCTATTGTGTTTTGTGTAGTTTTTCAGATGTATTCTTTCTGCATGTTGTAATCCGACCAAAAACATACACTTGAATATGAAAAATGTTTTATGGACGATTATAAAAATTAATCGCTTAAATGATATGGGGATTACAGCCTTTGTTGCTTCAAATCCCATAAACCCTCTAATTCAAGTTCGCTTAAATGATTCGCCAGTGCG
Organism: Araneus ventricosus; assembly: GCA_013235015.1. Classification (NCBI taxonomy): domain Eukaryota; kingdom Metazoa; phylum Arthropoda; class Arachnida; order Araneae; family Araneidae; genus Araneus; species Araneus ventricosus. The sequence goes on along the minus strand of BGPR01000030.1, from coordinate 128,042 downwards.
CCGTGCATACATCGAGCATCGAATTTTCGTATTTTTAAATTTATAAGCTAAAATTTAAGTCGTTCATAGTCGTTATAATTCGATAAAAAAATCATGTGAAATACATAAATATCACAAGTGTTTTATGGACTGAGCTGAGAGTATGTGAATCAAGACGACTATACATTTTAAAAACAGAAGTTGTCATCTGATAAAATAGTAAATAAAATTAAATATTGAATGCTTACAAGCGAAGCACGGTAACAGTTTACAGGAGAAAAATACACTGTAGATATTCCCCCTCACTCTTCTTTAGAGTTTTTCTTTTAAATTGATTTGCTGTTAAATAAAATGAAGCAAATTTGATGAAAGCAGATTTTTCAGGAAGGAATATAGGAACTCGGGAATTTCGTGTTGCTTGAGAATGAATTGGATTTAGTTATGCAATTATGACCCAATTGCAATTTTATAGAGTTCCGTTTAGCTATCGAATATTAGTCTTATGTGTCTATAATTTACAGCCCCAAATCGAGGCAACTGCGATGCGTTGCACATGATGACACTTTGAATGCAATAATTAATTCAGAAAAAATATAGCGTTTGATTTTATTCTCTGTCTTGCCTTGCGAAAGCAATTATACCTTAAACTGTCGCTCTGGATTTGGATCCTTATTTCATAACTGAGCCCAATTGATGTGCAAGAAACGAATCATATGGATATTGGGTTGATAATTCAAGAGCGTTTCCTTATAATTTATTTTAAATTTTCTCAATTAATTTTAAATGTCTCTAGTTCATCGACATGAATTTTCGTGAATAAGTTGGTTTAATCTCTCTTCAGTGAGTTCAGTTGAACGTCCGGTGTGTGATCCAACTTTGAGGTCAGAATTCCCATTCTTGGAGCTCGAAAACCAAGGCAGGTGGTACTTAGGGGTCTATTCTGGTACCCCCGGTTGGGGTGGGAGACGTCACTTCTTTCGCACGTTAACAACGGGAGAAGTAACGTCTCCCAACCCAACCGGGGGTACCAGAATAGACCCGTTACTTTCAAGCACTGGGTACTTTTAAGCACATAGCGCAGAAATCACGAGCGGCTACGGCGGCAACCTCTATTAAATGCAATAAAACCAGTGTCGAAAATGCTCAGTATTTTTTTCCACTTGACATTCGGTTCCCTTCCTTGACATCTGGAAAAAAAAATTAAAAACAGAATCAAAACACACTATCTTCTCATTAATTCTCTTTCAAATAACATAAAGCATTTTGCCAATGCGTTTTATTTCTGTTAAGTGAAGTGCTCGCGAATTATTCCTCAATCCAATGAAATCATTTTTCTTTCCTTTTTCGAACTAAAGAAGTCACCTAAAATAAAAACACACCAAATGGGGGGCACTATTTGCGTACATAATATATAAAACATATTTATGGTAGTTTTTTTATAAATATGAAATAATTTTATTTTTGTAAATTTCCTCTGTCTTGTATTTCTCATCATTTTGAAATATATTTCTGTATGAATGCAAATGAAGTAAGGTACTTTTTAAGTACCTTCTTTTGATGAATATTTAGGAGTTATTTTATTTTTTAAAGACGGGAAAGATAAAATGAAACCTTAAGTAAAGTCATTAATTTATCAAAAATGTAATCGTTTCGGGGCCTAAATTTATTAAGCCAATATTCACATGAAAATTAAAATTTAATATTTAAAAAATGTAAATAAACTTGACTTCTATTTGAAATAAAAATAATTCTTATATTTCAGATCTAAATTCGTAAAATTTTATCAATAAATGTCTTTAAAATATCCTTCTTAAGCAATTTTATCAATTTCTTTCTTTCATGCCGAAAAGGTGGTGAAAAATTTATTTCATTAATGTCTATTACGACTTCAACAGCAACGACATGAAACCGGCAATTCATTTGAAAATCACCCAAAACCATTATAAAGTGCTTAAAGTAATCAGGATTTGCTTATTTCAGGCATGGGATAAAATATGATCAATTCTAAGAACAAGGAAACATACAAATCATTGCAATTTATTTGCTTAAAAAATCCGTTTCCCCCTCGATATTTATGACGAACCATAAATTCACTAATTTATGTGTATTGATTTCCTTCACTTACTGCGGCAAACAAATAAAGTAATGCGGCGGCAAACTTGACTGAATATCTTTTCTAGAAAAATGCAAAAACTAAGAAGAGAGCAGTGCTTAGAAAGTAGTTTCTTCCCCTTTCCCTAATAAATCAGCAATAAATCCATCTAAACGGCATTGAGTTACAGAACTTGAAAGAGTCGAAACCCACAGTGAAAATTAGAACCATTTTCTCGATTGAAAAGGGAATAATCCTTCACTGGTTTCAACTCAAGAATCGTGATAAATAATGCCCATGTTTCAGAGCAGAGAAAATGGGAAAGTGAACCCATCTTAGCTTCACAAAACAAAAAAATCCTAGTTTTGACTTCCAAAAAGGGTCATTTCGGTTCGGGAGAATGTGACGAAAGACAAGCGACTGTAGCGCCCTCTCTCGCATTAAAAGTGAATAATGGTAGCTAGGCGTCACTTTCATTACAGTAATGCAAGAGCGTGTGGACAAAAGTCTGCTCTTTTACTCAAAAAACTTTGATTGCCATGGGCGGACTTAAATCTTACATAATTAATGAAGATTAGTTTACTTTGCTTGAAGAAGAAGAATCTTATCCATTCAATAAAAGGTATATAGAAGAGGAGGAACGTATACAACCTTAGTGTAATCTTATTAAAAAACTGACGTTTATTTAAATAGGATTCGACATAAATCGAACTTAAAGCAGCTACTGCAAACGGAAATGTTTTTGTTTTCGTTTCAGTTTTTGAGTGGATACACACACTTTTTTTTTAAAAAGAAAAGAATTTCAGAGTGCAGCACTTGAAAAGTCATTTACAGAAGAACAAGTTTTGAGGTTCTTTTTTGGAGCACGAGGAAAAAATAATGCAATTGGAGTTTTCAATAATTAGATTCCAATTTGTAAGAGACGATTTTTTTCCCTAAGAAATAAGAAGAATGGATTTTTAACAAGTTGAAGAAATGTTGGATACTTGTTTGAAAGTTTCAGTTTTAATTAACGATAAAGAAATCTGCGGTAGAGTTTCAAAATAAGTTAAAGTTGAAAAGTTTTAATTTAATTGCTTCTCATCTTTCGTAAGCTGTTACGTAAAGTTTCTCGAAAAATTCAGCAATATTTTCACGACTTCAATATTTTTATGCTTTAAATATACTCCTGAAAAATGAAAATTTATTCGCCAACTTTCAATTTTTGTTTTAATAGCAGAAAAATGCTCGGAAGTATCATTTCATTGTGATATTGCTTCTTTTTCGAAAATTTTATAAATTCTTACTCAGTTACGGTCTTGTTATGACGACTGTCTCAAAATTTTTTTTAATGAAAATTGTTCTTATTGTGGCTTTTAAGATTCTTAAATCCGCATTTCTGCAGAATTCTAATATCTTGTGTTAGTAACACCGATATTAGAATTTTCTTATCTACCTTTACCATGCAATCATCCTAATATCTGAAATTAATGAAAAGTAAATTAAATTTTTACTATACAAAAAAAATAATTTTTCCCAAGTCCAAAGAATTATTTTGCTTACAGCATATTTTCAATTTCTCATCCCAATGATGGTTAGTTAGAATCTTTTATCAGCAAAGCATTCAATTCTGTTTTCGATTATGTGGATTTTTCTTTATAATGTAAAAGTGAGTATTTATGAGTATGGCTCTTCTAGCAGAAATATTCTAAATACTTTTTTACAATTGAATCGAAATATTTGTTTGTTCATAATGAAATATTATTTTCTATCATGTTTTTTTCATTGGTTTAGTTGGTTCATTGGTTGATTTACAAAAATGTGTCAGCCTGAGTATGAATAATGATTCATAATACGTAAAGAAAAGTCCATTATAAAAATCTCTATCTAAGCTATTAAAACTGTATAGAATTCATATATTTTCACTACATGTTATCACTACACAGAAGTGTTTCCTAGTTTGATCGACAGTTCAGACAAATCTTTTTATTACACTTCGCAACGTGAAACAGGTGCAGAAAATTTCTTTTTCCTAACTCTAAATTAATAGCATAAAAATATCCACATATCACGGGGGAAAAACTGACAAAAAGATACTCCAAAAAAAGAATTCTTTAAAAAAATAGACAGATCTTATCTAATAAAGAATGCAAACTTCCCACCCGCCTTATGAAAATGAAAATACCCTTTGAAAAGCCCTCCCGCTCCCGTTCAAACAAAATTCCTCTTCTCGCCACCATATTTTATTCGCAAACTGCCAGGAGGGCGGCTTCTGTGCATTTAGAGCCCCACTGTGTCTTTAAGCTGACATAATCAAATTCAAGCGTTAAAAGCTGTGGAAATTATCGGCTTTCTGACTCATCGGCCACCCCAAGGCCGAATTATAACCTTCCACCCCCTTTGTGTCACTCGAACTCTCGTGCACCCTCCCCCTCAACCCCCCGGGCCACTTAATGTCCCCCGTGGAGGTTGATTTAATAGTAGAAAGGAACTCGTTTAATAACGTGGCAGGAATAAACCGGAAGATTGGCAGTTATGTTCACTTTTGTGATCCACTTTTGCGCATAAAATTCATTTCTATCAAATACCCGAATTCACCCCACTCTGAAATAATGTTAATGAAAAGATGTTTATGGTGGAGGTTTAAGTACATTCGTGGAAGAATTCATTGGTTATTTCAGTAAAAAAATAACATATTCAAAAGAAATTTGTGTATGTGTGATATTTGTTTTTATTGCCCTTTGTTTAAAGCGACCAGATTCTCTAAAATTTAGTCCTGGACGCTTTAGCTCTTTCCCGTTCATTGGTTTCACAGTGAAACCACACATTCAGCATTTTTTGTACTGCGAATGGGCGAAACGTAGCGTAATTTCTCTTTCATAACTTACGAGCCAGACATATAGGCCAACTTATATAAAAATTCCAGTTCAATACCTTTAGTATTCACAAAGATATCGGCATTGTAAGAGCTAAATTGCTTTCGATCTCTAAGAGAAACAAAATAATGGGGGTTCTGGTACAAATTGATATTTTTTAAATTTGAATCTTAAAAAGTGATATTGAATAATTTTATGAAGGTTGAATATCCTGAATACTTACGTAGACTTATAAATTAAATACACTATTTTAATTTCATTTCGATGATAACTTATTCGGAGGGAAAATAGCCCGATACCTTTCATTGGTTTCAATGTGAAACCACAAATTTCTTGAAAATAAAAAATGCTACACTTTTTACTTCACATATTTATGATCAGCTACATGTCTGATACTCATTTTAGAAATAAATTTAGTAATTTTTGAAACGAAGCATGTAGTGAACTTGAAAGGGTTAACCCTTTTAATGCCGACCGAAAGTATCGTACCTATGCGAAGAAAGCCGGGCCAATTTGAAGAATTTGCTGATGTTTGGGATGAAGTTCATAAAAAACAAACCAAGAGTGATGCTTACAAAATTAGGAAAAAGAACATATTAAGAAATAAAGAGAGAATAAAATAATGCCAATTGCATTTCAATATTTGGTGAAAATCATACGAATAACGTAAATATAAAAACATTACGAAAAACAGAAAAATCGAATATTAACTTACAATCTTAATCGAATATTATTAAGAAATACAAGATATTAATAAAACCCTTCATAAATATTTTTTTCAGATAAGGTTCTCTCGCGATGCGAATAGTGAGACGCCATCGCATACGCAACGATATAACGTCGCTGGTACTTTTCGCAAATGTTGCGAACGACGATATATCGTCGCTGGTACTTTTCGCAAATGTTGCGAACGACGATATATCGTCGCTCGGCACTAAAAGGGTTCAAACCAATTCGGGAGGCTGGTTAGGGGGGAAAGACTCTTGTACAAAATGCAAAAAAATAAATAAATAAAAAATACTGAAAAAAAAGAAACGAAGACTATGTAATAGTTAATAAATAATGTTTGAAGAAAAAAGCAAAAGGAATTTAAAGAAGCAGAAATAAAAAAATTTGCTAGTACTTTTACAATTTTTCCTTCACGCTGATTCATCTACATTGGACCTCCATCATTGGAATCTTCTGTAAATAATCGCAGTATACCTCGCAGATATAAATTCTATTCTATGATGTGCTCATCCGGTTTCGGTAATTTTTCATTCATTACTAGAATAATTAGTCCCAATGAGAAAGAATTTAATTGTAAATCTTTAAAAACTGCTAACGCAGCTTTAAGGTAACCCTATTCTCTTTTTAGTAAAGGCTTGAAAGAAGAATTCTTCAGAAGTTTACTTTTTAAAAATTAAAACTAGTTCATTTTTTAATGTAAACTACTTATTAGTAAATATAAAAGGGGATAATCCAGGGCATTTAACCGAGGCCGTGCGCAAAAAGTAAACAAACAGCTCTCTTCAGGCCAGAACATTGGATTCGTGACGTCACAGTCGAAAGCTTCTCCGTAGCTCTTTTGTTGATGTAGGAAACGTTCATTCCCAGGCGGAAACACAACAGAAGTACAAGATTTTTGGCAGTTATATTGACGATCAATTAATATAAATAGTTGGTGAAAATAGCACATGCAAAAAAACTTACATTTTATAAAAAAAGCTTTTACACAATTTTCAATTGCAAGAAGATCAGTTCAAAGCATGAATTTTGATTCAGTGTTTTGAGAAAAAGTGTGAGAAACAGATAAAATTTATAATTTCCTTTTCATACATTTTTAATTAAATTGTAATGTTAGAAACAGCTTTCCGCCTCACCTTAGAGGTACTGTTTCAGGATGCACTACCCCTTTTCAAAAATGTTATGAGAAGGCGGGTTCCCCAATAGGTCTATTTCCTTCAACTACAAAAGGATTAATATCCTAAAGTTGATGATTTTCGTTTCAAATTTTTAGCTCTAAGCTGGCCATTCTTAATTTTAGTATAATTATTTAAAAATATATTTGCTGAAATAGAAATACATTGCTTTACAATTAGGACAAAATTATTTTTACAATCACATGAAACTTCAGGAACAGAATTTAGCAATTCCATTTTTTCAAAAACCAGATGTTCCAACAACTGTTAGAAACTGTTAACAGTTAGGAAAAAATACAAATAAGCCTTTTTTGTTAACGAAAAAAATTAAATGAAAATAGTGAGGATTTATTCCCGAGATTTTATATAATTTTTGAATAATTTCGCTCATTGACATAAAGAGGAGCTTCAATTTATTTCCATAATAATTTGTATAATTTTTAAAAGACACATAATAATGTATTGTTAGGAAAACTGAAGTTTCGTTCATGTAACATGCAAATAATGATAGCGAAATTCATTTTCAAGAATCAAATAGTTAAAACAGATGCAGCACTTGAAAGTAATTTTACATTCATACAAGTAGTTAGCTACACAACAGGACATACATTAAAAATGGCGTGGGGGGGGGTTAAAGGTGGTCGCCAGTATCTGTAGGATTCGAGTTTATGAATTAAGAGAACTTGAAACATGATTCCAATGCTGAATTATGGTGGAGATTCATCCCACATCCTCGAGCAGGTGCTTCAAGAAATATTACTCTTGGGAAAAAAAGTTATAAAGAATTGTTAATGACATTTGAATTTAGTATTGAAGTACAAGTTTAAAACAGAAGTGTTTAGAATTTACTTGGAGATTACTTATTATAAAAATGAGTATTACATTGAACAAATGCATTTCATTTGAACAAGTTGGAAGCCAGGAGCTGTATACAGTAAGATTGAAAATTCACGAGGACGTTAGTAAGGACTATGATTGTTTTGTTGTCGTCTTTGAACTCGCTAATATTAAACATATTTCACGAGTAGAGTTTTATAACAAAGTTAAGCTTCAAACACAAGCGTTTAGAATTGTAATGAAGAATTAAAGCAAATAATGTTTACTTTAATATAAAAATTACTTAATATGAAAGTCTCATGCATGACAGTAAAAAAAAAAGAACTTTCATGAAAGGAACAACATAAATTTAGAACGAATACATTCACTCGAGAAAGGCGATAGCACTTATTATTTTCTTTCGAAAGCAAATGCATTTCACAATTCAAGTTTTATATGTTAACACAAGAGGTGAATCTTATTTGAAAGACAATTTAGAAGAGGAATGTTTGGAAAGTTTTTAACTTCACCTTGCTCAATATAAAGATGACATTTTGGAAAAAAGACCCTTTCACTTAGGTTATTTCACAAACTAGCAAGGAAAACTGAAAATAACAGTATTATTTTTGTCATATTAATCATATTTCACAACAACAGTTTTATGTGTTAACCACTACCAGTGCACTAACGAAGTTAAGTTTCGAACACAAGTGATTTAATTCATAAAAAATGAGTATTAACTGAATATTATTAACCCAAATAAGTCTTTTTCACGACAATTTGTATATAGTGCAAATACCTAACTAAGACGATGTTAAATTTAGAACGACCGCATTGAACTTGAGAATTATCTGTATATAAATGAAATACTATAAGGAAGTGGAACACATTCTTTCCAAAATTTTTGGTATTAACAATGCATTTAGGGAGAAAGGAACAATATATGTGAACTATATGTTTTTTGGAAAATATATTCTAGTTAGCTTTTACAGATACTTACAAAAATCAACATTACTATTCATTAGGCTCATTTAGGCATGTTTTATACTAAGATTTTGCATTGATAGTACAACAAATTGTTTGATCGTGTATGATATTTACAGTGCAATTTAAGCCTATCCAAAATGTGTATTGTTGTAAAGAAACTAAGAATTTATCTATAAATTAACTTAACTAAAGTCTATTTATTTTACCATTTATGAAATTTTGTCAAAACAAAGACACATTTTAATCGCGTCGGAATGAATTTGTAGACATTTTTATGGATAGGTACTTCAAAAATAATGTAACTAGCGTCTATAGAATTGAACCGTGCAAGAATTTCTAATACTTAGTAATATAACATTGTCAAGAAATGTTGTTAAATTAGCATAACTAAAGTATGTTTATATATAAATAACAGACTACATGTAATAGATGCAGAAAATTGAACTGCTTATTACATTTATGAATAGACAAACCCCACATATATATATATATATATATATTGCTGCTTCTAAATAAACCCTGAATATGACGAAAATATAACATTTGGAGCATGCCAAGTAGGTAATTAAAAATAATGTGACTATTCATTAGACTGAAATAATTGCTTCAATAGTATTAAAGTTAACATGAATGGAGAAAGAAATGAAGCATATTTTTATATATAAAGAACTTATATAACTGATACTAACTCACATTAGCAATTGACAAAATGTGATTTGTTTCATTTATGAATAAATAAAACACTACAGGTTAGGCCTAACATAAATTTTTAAGCATAACAATAATACTTTTTAAATATAGACTTATAAAGACATAATTGATATGCAAATTAGCTCACATATAGGATGCAGATCAGGAAGTTAAGTCCATTTATATATAAATTAGAGAGTACATGTCACGTTTCTAAAAGACAATCACATGAAAAAAATTTTAATTTTATATAAAGAAAACTTTACTGCTTCTTAACAAACACAACATTTTAAGCCAGCCAAACATGGCTATATTTATGTATTGATTTTAATCACAGAATGTATATGTGAATAAGTTTATTCATCTATAACATAACTAACACTAATTTGTACCCATAATTCTATACTAAAATTCTAAAGAAACAAATGAAATTTTTTGGCTATAGTACTCAGACATGCATAAATGATTGACAAAAATATTACTATGAAATAAATGATAATGTAGAGATACTAAAATTAAAGCCTCAAAAGAGACTTCTCACCACGAGAGTTAAATAAGACAAAAATATTCCAGCTACTTCGTCCGCATAGTAACATATTATTGCTACCTTGTTGCTCGAGATAAAATATTTTCACGTCTTTATAGTACCAATGTAAAAAATCTGCGAATGCTTCGAAAAAGTTGCAAACGATAACAATAAAAAAAATATTGGAAATTGTGTTTGAAAACACTTTCAAAAATTAATTAAAATTAAACAGGATGCCGCATGGAAATGAAATTGGTACCATTAAAAAGCTAATTTTTTAAACTTGAAAATGATGTGATAATGGATTTTGTGCGATAATATGCCCCGAAGTTATTGCGAAAAACCTTAAAATTCAAGGTAATTTTTAATTAATTAAAATTTCGAAAAATCCTTTCTTAGTGAGCACCTACTACCCAAGAAGCAACCACCTGCCAAATTTCAAGTTTTTCGTTCCAGTGGTTTGGGAGATTTCGTGATGAGTCAGTGAGTGACTTTCTCTTTTATATATTTTGATAAGAACATGAAAATGATCTCCTCTCATTTTAAGTTTACTTAAAATTAACTATTTCGATAACTTTTCGAAATATTAAATGCAATTGTTACATATTAAATGTCTTTCTTAATATGAACCATTTACTTAAAAGTAAAATCTACGAACACTTAATTCAAATCTGGGTAACGTTTACAATCTGGAACAAACAATCCCAATTCAGGAATGTCTTGGCTGTCGGGTTTTAATAACCATAACTTTTTTGTTAAAATCTAAACACTTTGCGTGAGCGTATTGACATTGGTATAAAAATATCATAACTTTGTAGGTATGAGATTACTATATTTCCCATAAAATAAGACCTAGCAAGATAATAAGTCTAAGTATAATTTTTAGGATGCTTCCATTATATATATATATATATATATTCTGAAATATCTCGGAAGTAAACCCAAGTTAAGATATTCAGCAAATATTTAATGCACTCTTTCATACACATAACTTACGTATTGAATTGTAAAATAATATTTATTCGACATATGCCTGTAAATAATAACTCATCTTCTGCATTTTTCTTCTTTATGACAGGACAAACACAAAATTAATTTGTTAAAAGTAAAGTTTACGGTGCACAGCCGTTCCTCCCCACTTAGAATCGTCAACTTTTTGTCGCCAAGAGCAAGATGGCTTGGCGATGTGAGAACATTTGTTTTGGGTGCGCAGCGAGCATTTTATTGCTGCCTTGTGCTTGCAATGCCTGCGGCATCTCAAGTGGGTTCCGGGCAAAAATAAAAAACATCAGCGGCTTCGCTTTCAGCAAAGCGGGAAAATAGTAGCTTCGCTTTTTCATTGAATGTTAGGAATATAGGATTTTTTTTTAAAATTCCAGAAACGAGAATTTCAATTCCAAACGATGTTTTATTCAAATTCGAAGAAATCGACCAATGAAATCGTAGATAGCACATACCTGACCAATAAAATCGCAACGCTGAAGCGCGAAATAAAAATATAACGATTCCTGCGCGAATAAGATACAAATAGGCACATTTCTGCGCAATCAAAACGAATGTTCTGACTTCGCCAATCCGTCTTTTGCTTGGCGGCAAGGAATTGGCGAGATAAAGCGGAGAGAAAGGGCTGTGCACCGTAAACTTTACTTTAACCATTAATTTATAAATAATTCCCACGTGTAGCGTAGTAAGTCAAGGCACGGCATGGCCAAGGAAAGAATGAATCGGTGGAAGATGATTGCAGGTTCTTTCCTCTGGCTGGGCTCTTAACCAGCATTATTCTACTTCTTTTAGAACGATGTACGTTTTAACAAGAAATTACTCGATGCTGGATGTTTTCCTAGTTTTCCTCCAAGCAAAACACAAATGAAGCTCAGTTTCCCTGAAAATCTTCCTGGTAGGCAACAACACCTATATATTAAAACTAAGTATTACTTCTACCCAGTGGCAGCTCGGAAACAAGCAGTGCTGCAAAAGTTTTATAGATCCAAATTGTAGGAAATTTTGTGCTGATTATTTTGGTTTATAATGATGATATATTAAAAATTGATAGTTTTTGAGTTATAAGCAAAAAACTGGAGAATTTTTTTATGTTTTTTTCGCTATAACTAAAATTCCAACAAAAAATTATTGGTGGCTAACCTCAGAATCGTAATCAGCACCCGAAAAACATAAAGTAACAAAAAATTACAACTCCTCCAGAATTGGATTTTTAAAAACGACTTAAAGACTGAACTACTGAGAAAAAACGAAAAAGAGCCAAATGAGGAAGTCGCGCCAAATGAGAGCAAAAAAATTTGCATCTCAAATGGAAGCAATTTCAAGCGGAAAAAGGGTTGCTTTTCTCCAGCTTCGCGTTGCTCTTTGCGTTCATATCGGATCCGTAGGAGGGGTAAAACTTGATGCAGCTCTGATCTGTCTCGCTCTTAATTCTTGATTGATTTTCCGACTTCTTTTTACATTTTTATTACTTTTTACCATTTTCGTTGATCACTGAATTCTCAAAGTGGAAAAGTGACTCAATTCGAATAAATAATAAGTTCAAGGGGGGCTGCAGCTCTTATGGACGAGCCGCCACTGCTTTTACCTCAGGTGAAAAAGAAGATACCACAAATAAAAGCATAGAAATTTACACGAATATCTACAACGATGAGTAAGCTTGTTCTAAAATGAACACAAATTACAGAAAGTAAATTATACAAAAGTAATGAACATGTGCATGCATTATTTTGTTCATAAACTGGGTTTAAAATTACAAAAGCTACTTCCATTTGTTAAAATAGTTTTAATTTATAAATCCACGTATTTTAAATTTTTTTTATCGAATTGTATCAAACTCTCATGAAAGTGAGTAGTTATTTCCCGTCATAACACTTTGCGAGTGCAAGGACTTATGATCTCAATTGCAAAATCTGTCTTGAACTGCGAACACCCAAATTTAACTTTCTCTAACAGTCTCTTTCTTGTTAAAACAGATGTCGTTTTTTAACAACAGTCTTTGAAACAGGAGAAAAGAACTAAAATAACACAGATGTAGCTATCGAATGCCACAGTAATCCAGAGATTTCGTAGACAAAACGAAAACACATGTCGTTTTTGCTACAATGGGTGCTGATGTTGGAAACATCTCTAGGGATTTTATAAAGTTTAACTCTACAGCGGTAGTCGAATAACTGTTAATTTCAAAAGTTCGAGAAGGGAAAAATACAAAAAACCCAACCTGTCTCCGGAAAAAAAGCAACAACAAAGAACAGAACATGTTTTCTTCAGCAATAAAACACGTTTATATATTTGTGTGACAGTTTGTTAATGCGATTTCATTGTTTTTTTTACGCTTGCTTCTTTGGTCTATTTTTAATTCATTTAGTTTCACAATTTCGTACTCAAACTCAGTAAATATTTTGTAACCACTCAGTTTACGTGAAATCACAGTCACGCGACAGAAAAAGAGCATCTAACATATAACTGTGGGCCACCAGCCGCAGCCGAGTACCTGTAGATGGCGCTGCCATCGCCAGTGACGTCAGACTATCAAGCTGCCGAGAACAAAAGAGACGACGAGGTGGTACAAGACGCATGAACGACGTGGGTTTTTTTCTGACAAAGACGACGATGGGCCATCCAAAAGCCTTTTCATGACGAACTGCTTCATCTTTAACTATAAATAATGCTTCTTCAAAATGTAATATTAACTCTGCATAATATAATAATTAGTTAAAGTTAACGAGTACTTATTTATAATGAACCCAACACTAAGCCTGCCTGATGACCGCCGGCATGACTACAAGCTATCTTACACTGTGCTACAACGTAGTATTACAAGCAGCAAACAAAAGATTCAAAATATTAGGTATTTATGTAATAGACATTATGATACAGGGTGTTTCAAAAATGTGTGGCAAAAATGAAAGGGCAGGTCAGGCCTACAGAAAGAAGCCATTTTCGCAATAGAAGATGTGGTCGGAATTGCAAAGGGGATTCTCCACAGGTGGCTTTATGTCAGTGAATTAAGTGAAAGATAAGGGGTACATTAGCTGAAATGTACAACACAGATTGAATGGAATACAAATTTACAATAGCGCAACAACTCAATTGCATAAATAATAGCAATACTCCTCGTATGCTGATTGACGATAATGGCAAGTAGAAGCAATATCAAGAGAACGATTTTGGGGATGCTTAAAGTAAGTGTTCAAAGGACATACCGTTTGATCAGTGCTGCAGAGATGCTGTCCCACCTGAAATTATTTTAAAATCTCTTATTTTCGTTTTTATTCTGATTGGCTTACTTTTCCCCTTTTAGAGTTCAATGATCAACAAAAATGGCAAAAAAGTAAAAGGAAGATTGAAAATGAACCAGGAATTAAGAGAGAGGCGGACCATAGCTGCAGAAAGTTTTGCCTCCTATTCGCGCACTGATCAACACGCAGAGTTTTCAGTCGGGAGAAAAAGCAACCCTTTCTCCACTTAAAATTACTTCATTTGAGCTGCATTTTCCCCAACTCTCGCTTGGCGCGATTCCCTCATTTGGCTTTTTATCGCCTTTTCTCAGTAGTCCAGCCATTAAGGAGTTTTTTAAATCAAATTCTGGAGGAGTTGGAATTTTTGCTCCTTTTTTTGGGGGGGGGGGCGGCTGATAACGAATCCGGGGTTTGCCACCAAAAGTTTTTGTTGGATTTTTAGTGTTAGCCAAAAAAAAAAACGTGAAAAGGTTTTCCCCAGTTCTTTGCTCATAACTCAAAAACTATCAATTTATAATGTATCATCAATATATACCAAAATAATCAGCACACAATTTCCTATAACTTAGGTCTATACAACTTTTGCAGCACTGCTTGTTTCTGAGCCTGCGAGCCGCCACTGCGTTTGATGCAATACACTCTTCGCATGTATTGATTGATATTTGTTGCGATTTGAATAATCAGATTGTTTAATTTGTCTTTTTAAAAATATTTGGTGCGAATCACTGACAAAATCGATTCGCTTTTAAAAGTAGATCCCCAATTTGATTAAAGAATAAAATACGCTGTTTTTGTTTTCGAAACTAAAGAAAAAATGTTTTGGAATTCTTTCGAACACTTCATGTTATAAAATGGTTTTAAGGATTTTATTACGGAAAAAGTTGTCTTCTTCAAAATGTCATAATTGAGTAATGGAAGAAAAATTGAAATCTGCTTCTACTGCAATCCGTAATGGAGAGCTTGCTTCCGCTGCAGTTCGATGTGCTCGGATATTTCCCCGAAAAAAATTTGAGCATTGATTTATGGATATGATTAATAGGAAGAAAATTCTTTGAGACTCTAAATGATATTTCCTTGTTTCTTGAACAAAAAAATATTTTTTAATACAAACTATTATAGCTTTTTTTTGTTAAATTGATATATGAGGGGTAATGGAAAAAATTTTATTCGGTCGTCTTCGTTAATTTCAACCCAAAGACAGTACTTCTTTCTGAAGTTCAGATATTTATTTCTTTACTTCTAATCTTATACTTCATCTTATTAAACTCTCAATAAAAAGTTAAATAAAAAATAAAAAATATTGTTTTCTATATAATTTAGAAAGTAATTTGATACGATGATAAGATTTACTTCATTGACAAAAGACTTGGAAGTTTTGTTTTGTCTGATTTTTGTTTTCCATTTAGGTGCTTAGAAAGCCTTTTTTGAAAGTATATACGAGTGTGAAAAAATCGTATCAGAAATAATGCCATTTTTAAACGGTTTATTATAAAGTTTCTACATATTAATTACAATTGCGGTTCTCATATGATTAATATAAAGAAACGTATTTGAAAATCTACACGAACTCGAACAGATATTTTCTTGTTTCTTGAACAAAAAAAATGATTTTTAAAAACTATTATCCCCTTTTTTTATTAAATTAATATATTGTATTGGAAGAAATTTTATTTGATCGTCTTTGTTCATTTCAAACTAAAAAACAGTATTCCTTTCTGAAGTTAAGACATTGATTTCTTTACGTTGAATCTTATATTTCATCGTATTAAATTCTAAACTAAAAGTTAAATTGGAAAATAAAAAAACGGTTTTTTTATATAATTTAGAAAATAATTTAAAACGATGATGAGATTTATTTCACAATTAAAATAATTGAGAGTTTTACCTTGCATTTAAGTGTTTAAAAAGCATTTTTTGGTACATGTGAGTGCGGAAAGATGGTGTCCGAAATAATCTCTTTTCTAAAATGGTTTCTAAATCAATTTCTTTACAATATACCTGTTATCCTGTCTATTTACTTATTTTAGAAAAAATATTTTCGAGGTTTAATATTAATTATAAAACTAGCTCTCTTTAAAATCTAATAAATTGCTCGCTAATTTGTTGAAAAGAATGATTTTAGTAGATCCACTAAGCCTATTAATAGTCTAAATCTTCTTTATAACACATAAGCATTAGCCTTTAAAAAACCGATTTCTTGAACATTGATTTTAAAATGATTTTTGACTTTCATTTCTTGAATGAAACATGGGAAAAATAATTTACAAAATCCTATTTTATTTTAAGTATGGTTCATGGCTAAAAAACAGTTTGATACCAACTTTATATAGATTTAATAAAAATTTCAGTATGTATCCCATTAGCAACAACCGGCATTAGAGCTTCAGTCTTATTCTCAAGATTTTAGAAGACAAAATTAGACAACATTGGGCCTTTAACGGTTAATGAATAACTAAGTAATAAATAACTAATATATTGTAATTATTTAAAAATATTCTTTATTCTTTTCTAAATTGATTAGAATACAGTTTTTACTTACTTTATTGATAGTGTTTTTCAAGAGAATACTTAGCTATATATTAAACGTAGTGCTAAATTAAAAATATGTTTTTTGAAAGAATTAACTATTGGAGCAAAAATGTATCAACAATAGAAACATTAAATTTTTATTTAGGTTTTTCGATTATTGTTCTGAACTTTTTATAAAAATAGCACAGTTTTATTTGTTCCTTTATAAAATTAGGCTAAAATTAATTTTATAAATTTGGTTTTCCGGTAAACGCAGCTAAACAGAAGACAAAATGTCTGTTTTTGCTGCCGAAGGCAGTTAATTAAAATGCTTTAGTATTATGAATATCTAATTTAATTTATCGTTATTTAGATAGCATCCGTAATTCTATATCTGATTGAAGTTTGATTAACGTGATGTTGGCTAAAACTGGCGAGTTTCGTCAAACCTCAGAATTAATTTTTACAACTATCTACACCCGATTGATAACTATTTTCATTCAAGAATCAGAAAATGATTAAATTCATATTTGATCTATTTAATAAAATTTAATTTAAAAAAAAAGGATTTCACAGAATTCAGTATTTTCTAAACATAATAATTCACAATCATGCTGCAATAATAAGCCCTCCTTAATTTAATCTATTAAGTCGAAATATTTTATTTCTACTTTATAAATAGCTCCCTTTCAAAGAATGTAAGAAATTTAAACACCATTTATACGTCGTTTCATCCCAGTCCGGATTCATTCATATGCATTGTAATGATAAAGTACTTCGTTCGTACGACGCATAGTTTCGTTTATACGTCGTTTCCTCCCCGTTCTAAAATGAGAAAATGTCCTCCTTTCCAATATGCGAACTGCGATAAAGATGTCATGACTTCAAAATCATTCGCAATTGTTGAATTAATAAAAGACATATTGTATGTTGCTAATTTAAGAGATGATGAAGAACTTATTCCACTTTCCTTCAATGGCGCAATGGACTCCGTTGAAGAATTTTGAATATATTTCTTTTTTCAAAAGAAGAGTGAAAAATCACTCAATTAACTTAATTCAATTTATAAGGACGTACTTAAAACTCCCAGACAATCAGTACGCCTAACGACGGTTTAAGATTTTTTGACATAGACTTACGTCTAGTGGTCTAATGGCGTGTCATAGGCCGCGGTGCCTTAGTGGTAAGGTCTCGGCTTTGGGGCCGGAGGGTTCCAGGTTCGAGACCCGATTCCCCTGAAGAACAGTCGTGTATGGGGCCTGTTGCACGCTAAATCATATGCAGTGGGCAAACGTCCTCCCGTTGGTGTGGCGTGGGAGTTTGTAGAGGGGTGCCAGCTCAGGTATCGTCGTCGTCATCTGACCCTGGTTCATAATGGGAACGGGTTGCTTCAGAACGGGACGTTAATATAGCTAAAACTAAAAGAAAACTAATGGTGTGTCGGGAAAGAAAAAATTCTGACGCTTTTCGCGCTCAAGTTACACGCTTATAGCTCCGCAACCAACCAACACAGAGAGTTGGTTTTAGTTTCATTTAACAAAGAAAGGTGGGCATTGAAGACTGCAAAAAGAATTTCAGAATTTGGAGTAACGGTTTAGCCACAGTTGAGCTGAAAATTTCGAAATCGCGTTCAAAATCAAAGTTGAAAGTTCGTTTGAATCATGGAAAATTTTGATGACGTCACAGCAACCGATGCGCGCGCACGCAGACTATCCAAGTACATTAGGTAATTCATTCATCGTGCTTACGTTCACGCGAAATATTTCTCCAGAATTGTTGAATTACGTCGAATTTCGTGCTAATGTTAACCCTATGACCACTGAGGGTTCTCAAAATCTGAGTACAGTTGTATGCGGAGGTTTGTTAACGAATGAATAGGTGAAATAGATTCGTCCACCCCGTTTCCCTTTTCTCCTCACTACGGGTGGTGGAAGATGTGAATGGAAGGCCTTTTATCCCTTATCTCTACCCCAAGGGGTCCCTTAATGACCACTCTCCCTACTGCCTTCTCCCCGCTTTCGGAACAGTAAGCGGCCGAAATCCGCCCCGCTAGTATAGAAGTTGCATGGCCGGTTACGGCCGGCTTAGGAGTCAGAGGGTTAAACGCGTATAGCTCCGCAACCAAATAAGAAAGATATTTGGTTTTAGTTTCATTTAATAGAGAAAGGTGGACACTAAAGATTGCAAAAAGAATTTAGAATTACGATTTAGTCACAGTCGAGTTACAAAGTTTGTGAAACTCATGAAGAATTTTACATAGATAGAGTCACATAATCACACTAGACTAGCACTTGACTAGCACTAGACACTTGACTATTAACTCTATAGACTACCGACTATAGAGTTAATAGTCACATAGAGATACTTTAGAGAAAGTCACAGTTGAGTAAGGTAAGTAAGTCTACGCCCCTCAATCCCAGCGGCCGTTTCGCAGAGACAGCCTACCCTTCAATATGTTTTTAAGTAAACGTCTAAATGCATGTACATAAATCGTATATGTATAATTAGTACTCAAGATATGCAATATATGTATGATTTTTCTCACTTTTGTGATAAATGTTAATTTTAAAATTTAATTATCGATTTCTCTACTGTGTAGTGTTACACTAGTACTATTTTAAGCCATTAACTGCCAGATTTTTTTTCATATAAAGTTACGTGTTTTTTTCCGTTGTTTGCATTTTTCTTCTCCATGGGTGGAATTGTTAAATGATGCACTCTTTCTATTCCACTTCGATATGGGTTTTTCTCTTTTAGGCTTCTTGTTACTCGGAACTAAAAATTCTTCATTACACCTCCCGCCGTGTATTTCTAATGAACCTGAAACATCTTTTGGAATGGTTTCTTCCAGTACGTTGTCATCTATATCTTCCAAATCGGAAACATCATCAGCTCTATCCGGTGGCAATTCAACTGTATCTATAGTATTACCAAGATCTTCATAATCTACATCAAGATCATTATCCCAATATTCTTCAAGTTCTCTTAGTGTTCTAAATTTTTTTCGACTCATAGTTATCCAAATTGCAAAATTCAGAAAAATATTCGAAAGTATGAAAGTAGAACAGTCATTTATCAAAATACAATCAGGTTGTTTTTACGTAGTTCAAAACTGAGCGGTTATATCCGTACAGTAGAATACGTGTTTTTATCATACGGACAAAAATACAGCCAACGCAACCGCCAACTCAATTGTATCTCCAACTCTGATCCCAATTTCAACCGAAATAGGGTTGCCAGAGTTTGGTAGCAGTTTATATTTTCCGACCGTCAGAAATATAACTCTATCCTTATATTTGGCGAAATTCTTATTCGTCGTTGTTTGTTTTTGTCGCTTATTTTGATTCTATACACGTTATTAACCTTCCAGCCGGCGCGCCTGCACAAATTTTACGACGTATCGTGCATCGTATTACATAAATATATCGTGCTGTTTTACAAAAATAAATACAACTTTTATTTATGTTATCTTTATTTATTAACTTAATCGTAAACAAAGATTTTACAAATAAAAATTGCACTTAAATTTATAAAAGAACGATAAAAATATATAATACGATGCACAATGCAAGTATCTTTTGAAAACTCGCGCCCGCTGGCGGGTTAATAAAGAGGATGGACAGAAATATGAGGCAATGCATACCAGCTGGAGAATGAGCGCTTCATGGGAGCCGCCATCTTTGAGTATGACTGTGTGTTATGACGAAAGCAGTCAACAATTCATCTGATTGGTTCAGATACAAGGTTGGGTCATCTCTGTCTCGAGAAATCGACAGGGTTGAGTATATTTTCCTCAACCCCGCCTTCTATATAAGACGGCAGATTAAACCCAATTCTCTAGTTTTGAGTTGAACGTTCGGTTGGGTTGGCAAATTTTTGCTCGTGTGATATGGCTTTAAGGCGAAACTTTTTTTGCAACTATACCAACACTTATTTCTTTTAAACCTTTCCAAGAAAATTATTGATTAATTATAGCTAAAATTAAAGAGTATCAACAATATTAATTAAGACCTGTGCCTGTCAGACGCATTGCGTCCGGCGGAGGATTAACTTTAATAAAGAACTTAAGTGCAGCTTACAAAAAGAGTTTTGATTTCGTTTTACACTCCAAACATTTCAGAATTACTTACTGTAATTACTAGATACAAAATAGTAATAGATGATCATGGCTTAATTGAAAAAATCATTGTCCGAAACGCCCCCCCCCCTTCTTTAGTTCGGTTAACCGGGATTGTACTGCATTACTCCCCCTACACACATGCATGTATAGCCACTCAAATTGAAGAAAGAATTAATCTACTTTGGATTACATAGCAGATCTGTCTTTCCAAAGGTAGTGTTCAATAATCTGGATATAAACTCGTCAGAAATAAAAGATTCAAATGCTCTAGATTAGAAATGATTAGTCAAAATATAATCGTTTACACGCAGTCAATTACTTTCAATATAGTTACATTTCATTTTTGTATTAACAGAACACAAAGTTTCTCATTTCAGCTGCAGCAGTTTATCTTTTTGAAATTTTTGCCTCTTATTCATGGCTTCGAATCCCTTTTTAAATTATTTAGTGAGGCGTATGAGTTCATTGAGAAACTCCGATATTTTTGTGTCAGACTACCAAAAACTTTATGCCTACTATACATGGTCATTTTATTTAGGCACTGAAGCATACTTATAAATTGCTTCTACCGACAACGAAGTTTATTTATTTAAAAATAATTCTATAAAATACACTTTAACTTTAATACGCTGGTGTGCAAAAGTTAAGGAACATTTCGTAAAATGCGAGAAATTTGCAATTAATACGAAAACTATGTTTCGAAATCATTTCTGGAGAATTGTGTAACATTCAATCGAGTATGAAATGCCGACAGCTTTCTGAATTTTAGTGTGATTCAGCTGGAAGTTTTTAAAACACACATGTCTGGCTTTGAAGTTATGAAAGAAAACTTCCGCTGCGTCTCGCACAAGCGCAGTAAAAAATTATTTAGTTCAAACACTCATATTTCCTCTAATATTAAACTTATTTACTTGAAATTTTAATACAATACTCCTGTAACATATTGTCAAGTCTTCTGCAAATTTCGTGTAATTGGAATAAAAACTCCGTATGTTATTAGTAAAAAACATGCAGAAAAATTTGGGATTTTTAAGAAAACCTTTATATTTTCCGAAATATTTGTGCTGTGTTTATGAAAATGCATGTTAATATTATGCATATCAAACATAACCATTGATAAATGGTATGTTTGATCGTTATCAGCTCTCTGTGAAGCAGGATGGTTCAAACTACCTTTCCGCCTTCATCCCTTTCTGGTGGCCCTCCTAATTGCCCTCGTGACCGAATCTTCACTGAAAAATGTGTATGATACTCGATTGAATGTTACACGATTCTCCAGAACTGATTTCGAAACATAGTTTTCGTATTAATTGCAAGTTTTGCGAAATGTTCCTTAACTTTAGCGCACCAGTATATTTAAAGAAATATAAACGTATAACAAACATTTAAAAAACAATTTTACATGAATCAAACACGTTTACAGAAGTGTTCTGTCAACTTTCATCAGACTACTAAAAATTCTTAACTTCAAAAACATATACAATTTTTATTAAGACACCAATTCTCATTTTTTATATAGAGAAGAGAATTCTTTATTTTTTACATTAATTTAATTGATTGATTTCTTTATTTTTTACAGACTTCCTTTTTACCTTTCCACACACACACACACACACACACACACACACACACACACACATATAATATATATATGTATATATACTATATATATATCCAAAATAAAATATTTAATAGGACATTATTGAAGAGTTGGATGTGCTGAAAAAATACCTTTATTTCCATAACTCAATCATAAAAGATTATGAAATAAAATAAACTTTCTATTTCAATATCAAGTAAACTTTCAGTTCAAAATACTTCATATATTTTTATTTATTTATTTAAAGAAAACACACAGAGAAAACTCATTTACAGGTCTTGCAGCACACAAAGGAACTAAAGTCTACAAGGATAAATAAAAATATGAGAAACAAAAGTAGAACCACAGAAGAGATACATAAAATCTTAAAACTTATGCAAACGTATATATAATAAAACGAAAAATTAATCCTGAAAACTTTAGACACATGTTAACCAAAATATGATTTTTTAAATAAGTTCATTTCCAAAAAGCAGGGATCAAAAAGTCAAAACACGCAGTCTATACACACCCAGTTTAAAAAAAATGTAACACGCAGATAAAATAAATCAAACACGGCAAAAACTGGTCGATACCTTAGAACACGGAAAATCAAATAATATAGTTTTTTTTTTGTCTGAGAATATTTTCATAAAATTATATATTAATAAATAAAAATAACTTTATGCAGTTTCGGATACATATATATTCAATCTATTAGCATTTCACACAGATTTTAATTCATTTGTAGATATGTTCTTAACAAAAGAAAATAACTAAAAATTTTGAGCTTAGTTTAGTTATATTAACGTTCCATTTTAGTAACACAAGGGATATTTTGGGACTGATCTCAATTTCAGACGGTCGGTAGTGACGGAGACACCTGTGGTGACCCCCTCTCAAAACCTCCACTTACCAGCGGGAGGGTGTTTGATCCACTACATATGACGTTAACGCGCAACAGGCCGCATATACGGCGGATCCTTAGTGGAATCGGGTTTCGGGCCTAAGCCCTCCGGCTTCCAAAGCATCACCACTAGGCACTCGCAGCCCCTAAATTTTCCAAATAACTCTGCATTGTGGCATTCGACACATTTATCCGTAAACATTTGAAATCGGGTTTTCGGGCCTGGACCAGCTCCTAAGCCCTCCACCACTAGGCCGTCGCAGCCCCTAATCACAAATTGCATTCTTGGCGGTCGAACACATTTATCCGTAAAGTATTGGAATCAGGTTTGCGCCTGGAGCCCTCCGGCTCTAAAGCTTCCCACTAGGCCTCGCGAGCCTCTAAAAATTCAAATAACTCTGCATTGTTGACATTCCACTGAAACACATTTATCCGTAAAAGTATTGGAATCGGGTTTCGGGCCTGGAGCCCTCCGGCTCCTAGCTTCACCATTAGGCCGTCGCAGCCCTAAAAGATTTTCAATAACTCTGCGTGTTGCAGTCACTGGGAACTACATTTATCCGTTAAGCATTGGAATCGGGTTTCGGCCTGGAGCCTCTCCGGCTCCTAAACTCTATCTACTAGGCCGTCAGCCCCCTAAAAAATGTTCAAATAACTCTGCATTGTTGACTCACCGAAACACATTTATCCGTAAAAGCATATTATGCGTTGTCAATCTTATTATAAATTTTTTAAAACATTATATTTTCCCTGAAGAGTAAATACCGCAAGGAAAATTTCAAGAATTTTCAAGGATGATATCTTGTTAAGGTTAAAGGTCAGATCTCATCCTTTAAAATATAAAGGTTTTGAAAATATTCGTGACTTATTCGTTTTATATAAAGAAAATGATTATGTCTAACTTGCACAAATCTAGCAAAATAAATTTCACAGACTTTTCATTAGCTTAGCTTGACAACTGATTAAAAAAGCTTTGAAAGTTTGTCAGAATAAAATTCCAAAGGAACTACGATTATTTGATCGTCAAATATAACGGACATAAAATATGTTTCAGACATTCTATATAGCAGGGAGGTGGGAGTGGGAAATAGTCATTGTACCGTGTTTGGCGTCATTGAATCTCTTTCCAGTGGACAAATTTATTTCTCTCTAGTGAGAAAAGAATGATCTGGTGCCATGTTTGTTATTCATTCGCTTCTGCGAAGTTTATTTATTTTGACGATCATTCATCTCACACCGTTCGTTTCTTTTTTAAACTATTCCTTATTTATTAATGTAAATTATAAAATCTGTATTTGGTGCGGTTATTATATATTTCTGAAGTTTATATCCTGAACAATGAGTCAGTAAAATTTGGTGGTTCATATTTGTTTTTTTAGAACCTCTGCACTCAGAGGTAAGAACAAGGTAGCTGGGAAACTTGGATACCCCGACCAAAGGATTTTCTTATGTGCTGAGATATGGTTGGTAGTTTTGCGAGGACCATTTCCAGTATTTGTGCTAGTCAAATGATCTGACTAAACATTTCAATTTATTCCATTCAATATTTTTTTGTGATTTCAATTAATACAAAAAGTTTAGTCAAACATTTTAAAAGAATTAAAATTTATTCTATCATTATTTCCTCTGCTTGCAAATAAAGATTTTTTATTCATTTTTTCTCATCTATACTCTAAAGTCATAAATTAAAAATCTTTTGCTCAGGGGGGGTCTTGCAATCGTTGAAGGTTTTATTGCCATCGTCATTCATTGTTGAGTTCGTCTCTTGATTAGCTTGGGTAAGAAGAAAAGAATTATGTAGAACACATTTTTCTTCTTTTGCTTTTGGATGGATTGGATTTCTTCTTGTGCTTTCGGATCATTAAAATAGCAGGAGGAGCAATAGGTCTATTACGTTTTCAATTCCCAATTTCATTACAACACCTGTTAGATTCTTATTTCTTTTTTTCACTTTTCTGTTCTATTGCTACAATTTCGTTAACCAGTGTTTCTATGTGGTAGTGACGTTACTACAGGTTCCCTGTTTCATTTCTACAGCTTTATCCACTAATTTAGATACAATTTTAAAATATTTTTTTTTAAATTGATTGTCTTTTATTCTTAAGTTCATCAGCAATGTAACGTTAAATTTTTACAAAATCGTCTTTTTTTCGTAATTGTCAACTATTATAACTATTATTCAGTCTTAAAAATTGTTTTACTTTTAACTTTTTTTTTTTTATAAAATAAAAAAAATTTATGCTACTTTCTACTGAAATCTAGTTTTCCATTTCCTATAACGTTAACACTAGTGAGGTAAAACCAGATAAAAAGTTAACCCAATTCTAAAAAAAAATCATTAGTAAAAAAAAAGTAGTAAAACTATGACTTTTCTCAAAAGATATATTGTACTCTGATAAATAATGAATATTTTAGTAAAAAAATTTCACAAGCTGTATGTCAATAGTTTAGTTCCAACAAGCCTTTCGAGGGTCAACCGGTTTTCCACCCCCCTTTCTCTATGCTATTTCATTTTTCCCAGAAACACCAAACGTTAATAATATGATGATATTCTTTCAACAATATCAACAAAGTTCATTATATATTTCTTAGTATGTCACTCTAAATCGCTAATTTTATCAAAGTGTAATGCCAATTATTTGCTACTGACTTGAATCACAGTTTCACAATCTCGTTTATAATGGAATTAAATTCAAGATCACTTGTTTGAACGTAAAATTACCACGCTATTTCATTTCAGATGTGCATTTGTTGACCGTAATCTCTTCTCTGTGGCTCATAGCAGTAATAGAATTTGTTATGTTTATTCAAATAATTGTTTAATTTATTTATTACTTTGTTTTGTTTAATTTATTTTATTTAATTATTTATTAGTATGAAAGAAATGTGTAATCGTCAAAAAGAAATTCCGAACTCGAATTTTGACAGATCTCCGTTTTTAGACCTCTGAGTCCAGCACAATTTTGGAATTATGTCTGTGTGTCTGTTGTCTGTGTGTGTGTGTGTGTATCTGTGAGCACGATAACTCAACTAATAGAGCTACGAGGGGATGAAATCTGGTATGTGGTCTTTATATTTGCTGGCTTCCTCAATTTTGGACAAATCCAGTCAACGGGAAGTCTGTCTATTTGTATGTCCTTGGTCGTATGAACGCTTTAACTCAAAAACTTGATTAGCTAAATGGATGAAATTTAGTACAGTTTTATCATTCTGACAAGTCCATAAAGTTTGGGCCATCCGTCAAAGGAGCATTTCAAAAATTTACTGTATCCAATTTCTTTTAATGGAGTTCTCATGCATTATACGTATTGGTAGCAATCTATTTCGTATTTTATTTACAACAATAAATAATTTTCAAACCTCAATTGTTAACAATTTTTTTGTGTTGTAAATCAAACCGATCTCATTATTTCAACAATCTTTCATTCACACGCTTTTGCAATTTATTTACGGTTGTGGTAAAACATAATTGTTTTCTTGGGAGATTCAATTCCAAACAGAATTTTCAACTTTTAGCAGTATTTCATGCCCTCCTTTTGGCACTTCAAAAGTAATATTTTTTTTTGAAACATTAGGGAACAGATAGTTGATTTCCT
>BGPR01000030.1:78581-100984 GCA_013235015.1 Araneus ventricosus | reverse complement strand
ATAATAGCTGGATCAGGTTACGTGTTAATGGACTTCCTTTTACCTTTCCACACACACACACACACACACCCACACACACACACACACACATATATATACTATTATATAAATAAAAAGAAAATAAATATTTATTGGAAATAAGTATTCTTAGTATAGACATTTGAGTTTGATGTGCTGAAGAATACCTTTTTTCATAATGCTTTCTAATCATAAAGTTATTGAAATAAAATAAACTCTCATTCATCTTCGTTACTTCAGGTTCTAAAGGTATAGATAATGTTGTTATATTTATTTATTTATTTAAAGAAAAGCACACTACAGAGAAAACTCCATTTACAGAGTGCTGACAAACACACAAAGAACAAAAGTCACAATGAGTAAATAAAAAATAAAAAAATATGTCTTAGAAAGCAAAAAGTAGACCACAAAAAATACATAAAATCATAAAACTTATGCAAACGTATATATAATTAAAAACGAAAACACATAATCACAAAACTTTAAGACACACTATGACACCAAAAGCCGTATTTTTTTTAAATTTAAAGTTCATTTCCAAAAAGCACGGATTAAAAAGTCAAAACACGCAAACAGCGAGTCTATACACACTTGAGATTTAAAAAAAAATGTAACACTTAAGATAAAAATAAATCAAACACGGCGCCAAAAAACTGGTCGAATACATAAAAACACGGAAAAATCAAATAATATTAAGTTTTTTTTGTCTGAGAGAGATATTTTCATAAAATTATATATTAATAAATAAAGCTCCTTTCTGCAGTTTCGGATACATATATATTCAATCTATTAGCATTTCACACAAGATTTAATTCATTTGTAGATATGTTCTTAACAAAAAGAAAAATAACTAAAAATTTTGAGCTTAGTTTAGTTATATTAACGTCCCGTTTTGAAGTAACAAAGGGATATGTTGGGACCGATCTCGTAATTTCGAACCGCGGTCAGATGACGAGAACGACACCTGTGATGGTACCCCCTCTCAAAACCTCCGCGCCATACTAGAGGGAGGGTGTTTGATCCACTACGTATGAGTTAACGCGCAACAGGCCCAATATACGGCGGATCCTTAGTGGAATCGGGTTTCGGGCCTAGAGCCCTCCGGTTTCGAAGCCTTACCACTAGGCCGTCGCAGCCCCCTAAAATTTTCAAATAACTCTGCATTGTTGGCAGTCCACTGAAACACATTTATCCGTAAAAGCATATTATAGCGTTGTTCTTAAATCTTATTTATAAATTTTTAAAATATTCGTTATTTTCAGCCGTAGAGGTAAATACCGCAAGGAAAATTTCAGGAATTTTCAAGGATGATATCTTAGTTTCAAGTGCTAAAGGTCGAGTCTAATCCCCTTTGAAATATAAGGTTTGAAATTATTCGCGACTTATTTTTTAACGTTTTATATAAAAGAAAATATTATTACTCAACAATTGCACAACTCTAGCAAAATAAATTTCACAGACTTTTCATTAACTTCTTGAGCAACTGATTAAAAGCTTTGAAAGTTTGATCAGAATAAAAAATTAAAAGGAACCGTTATTTGATACGTCAAATATAACGGACATAAAATATGTTTCAGACATCACATTCTATATGTAGGGGAGGGTGGGGTAAAATCGGGTACCTTGATTTCGGCGTCATTAATTCTTCTTTCCAGTGGACAAATTCTGAATTATTCTCTCTAGTGAAGAAAAAGAATGGTCATAGTTGCCATGTTGTTGTTTAATTCACTTCGTCTGCGAAGGTTTATTTATTTTATGACGTCATCTCTCCACCGTTCGTTTCTTTTTAAACTATCCTTATTTATTAATCATTACAATTATAAAATCTGTATTTAGTGCGGCTTATTATATATTTCTTAAGGATTTATATCCTATGAAACAATGAAGATTTAGTAAAACAATTTGGTGGTTATATTTTGTTTTTTAGAACCTCTGCACTCGGGGTAAAACCGGGTGCTAGGGGAAACTTTGGATACCCGACCCAAAAGGATTTTCTTAGATTGTGAGATAGTTGGTAGTTTGCGAGGGCCATTCCTATTTGACCTTTGAGTCAAATGATCTGATGGAAAGCATTTCCAATTTATTCCGATTTCCAATATTTTTTTGTGATGATTTCAATTAATACAAAGAATTATTTTTCAGTCAACATTTTAAAAAGAATTAAAATTTATTTATTCCGTTATTTCCTTGCTTGCAAATAAATGATTTTTATTCATTTTTCCTCATATAAAACTTAAAATGCATTTAAAATTAAAAATATTTTGCTCGAAGTCTTTGCAATCGTTTGGTTTTATTTAATGCATCGTCATTTCGACTGAGTTCGTCTCTTAGTTAGCTTGAATTTTAAAGAAGAAAGAATTATGTAGAACACATTTTTCTTCTTTTGCTTTTGGATTGGATTGGATTTCTTCTTGTGCTTTCGGATCATTAAAATAGCGGGAGAACCAAATAGGTCTATTACGTTTTTCCAATTAATTGTTTCGTACACCACCTGTTAGATTCTTACATTTCTTTTTTTCGCTTTTCTGTTCTATTGTAATTTCCAAACCAGCAGTGTTTCTATGTGGTAGTGACGTTACTAGGTTCCCTGTTTCATTTCTACAGCTTTTATCACTAATTTAGATACGAATTTTTGAAATATTTTTAAATTGATTGTCTTTATTCTTAAGTTGTCAACTATTGTAATTATTGTTAAATTTTTTAAAAAATCGTCTTTTTTCGTAAATTGTCAACTATTATAACTATTATTAAGTCTTAAAAAATTGTTTTACTTTTAAACATAAAATAAAAATTTATGCTACTTTTCTACTGAAAATCTAGTTATCCGTAATTTCCTATAGCGTTAACACTAGTGGGGTAAAACCGGGTAGTAAAAAGTTAACCCGGGCCTACAAAAAAATCATTAGTAAAAAAAGTAGTAAAACTATGACTTTTTCTCAAAGATATATTGTACTCTGATAAATAATGAATATTTTAGTAAAATTTCACAAGCTCTATGTCGAATAGTTTAGTTCCAACAAGCCTTTGAGTCAGAGCCGGTTTTACCCCCTTTCTCCTATGCTATTTCATTTTTTTCCCGAAACGCAAACGCTAATAATATGATGATATTCTTTCCAACAATATCAACAAAGTTCATTCATAAATTTCTTAGTATGTTACTAAATCGTTAATTTTATCAAAGTGTAACGTAAGAATTTAATTATTTATTTTATTTGAATCTGATTTCTTCAATCTCGTTTATAATGGAATAAATTCAAGATCACTTGTTTGAACGTAAAATTACCCGCGCTATTTCAAACTTTCTATCGAATGTGCATTTGTTGACCGTAAATCTCTTCTCTGTGGCTCATAACGGTAATAAGAATTTGTTTATCATTCGAAATAATTGTTTAATTTATTTATTAAATTTATTTTACATTTCCTTGTGTTAAATAATATTCTAGTTCTTCCAATAGAATTTTTTATGAGTTCTTGCACTTCATGAACAAATCGTTTTCTCTTTGCATTGAAATAAATTTTGTTCGCTAAGGTTATTAAGGCAAGCCTAATTTAAATTGTATTCACGCTCTTCTTAAACAAATCCACATATAGTTTGTTTTACTTAAATTTTGTATTATATTTATTAAATTATTACATTTCATTACTTATTAGATTTACTTAAGTTATTTATTTTATTTATTTATTTATTATAAATCATTAGTAAATACGCAAGTTACGTTTGTTACGTACATTTGTTAGAAAATGTTTAAGCCTAACAGATGAAAATAAACAAAATGAAGAAGGCTTAAAAAATCATTTCGAATTCTTACAGTCCATACTTTTAATGACTCAGAAGTATTAAGTGAAAACTTGAAAAACCTTTTTGAACAATTAACGCCTTTCTTTTTTACTCTCTCGTATACGAATTATACGAAGAGAAAGTATTGTAATCGTCAAAAAATTCGAACTCGAGATTTTGACGAATCTCCACGTTTTAGACCTCCCTGAGTCCAAAAAACACAATTTTGGAATCAAGTCTGTCTGTGAACACGATAACTCGAAAACTAGTAGAGCTATGGGGATGAAATTTGGTATGTGGTCTTTAAACATAATTTGTAGGTTTCTGTCAAATTTTGGACAAAATCCGTCCACGGGAAGTCTGTCTATTTGTATGTCCGCGGTCACGTGAACGCTATAACTCAAACACTTGATTAGCTAAATGGATAAAATTTGGTACCCAGTTTTATCGTTATGAATGTAAGTCCGTATAAAAGTTTAGGCCAAATCCGTCAAAAAGAGGCGTTCAATTTGCATATTCAATTTCTTTTAATCCGATTCTCATGCGCATGCGTATTGGTAGCAATCTGTTATTGTTGTAAATTTTATTTACAACAATAAATAATGTTTTCAAACCTCAATTGTTAACAATATTTTTATTGTTGTAAATCAAACCGATCTCATTATTCCAGCAAATCTTTCATTCACACGCTTTTGCAATTGTTACGGTTGTGGTAGTATAAATTGTTTTCTTGGGAATTCAATTCCAAAGCAGAATTTTCGCTTTAGTATTCATTGCATTGCCTATTTTATCGCACCTGCTTCAAAGTAATATTTTTTTGAAACGTGGCAACAGATATTTGATTTCAGGTTTGTTTGTTTTTTTGTTTTACTTTCTCGTATACGAAGTATACAAAGAGAAAGTATTGTAATCGTCAAAAAAATTCGAACTCGAGATTTTAACGAATCTCCACTTAGAAAGTATACGAGAAAGTTTAGGGGAGACCACTCCCGATGGTTGAATTCGATTTTGGTACTAAATTTTTTGGAAATTATCCGCATATCGGCTGTGGATGAGATTAAGTTACTTCTAATTAGATATCTAATTATTGACAAGTAAATAATTACAGTTGATTAGCTTTCAATCGCTTAGGGTCACGTTGACCTGATTGTCTACGCTTCAGGACTGGAACCTTGCAGCTTTGAATTCCGAATCCGCGAAATATCTGACGTGTGCACGAGCTTGTGCAAGTAAATCTCGTCGCGATTAAACACCTTGGTGTGGTGTAGAAGTTAACAGTGGCGGGTGCCGACTGAGATATCGACCTCATCATTAGTCGACACTTCAAAATTACGTGGTCCATCCCATTTTAAAACTCGTGTAGCATAAGGGATGTTAATCTAATTGAAACTATAAAATATTAAACCATGTAAACATTTAGCAAAACTTAAATTTCTACAGAGAAAACTAAAATAACAAGATATATCAAAACTATTTTTTTCCTTGGAGTTTCCAGTTTCTTTTTCTTCATCGATTATTATAACTATTTATTGTATATAACCGTACAGGCTATAAATATCTTTATTTTCTTACTTTAAAAAAAGAAGCTATAAACAAGTGCATATTTTTTAAGCAAAGAAAAATCGCTGAAAAGTTAAGTTTGTGACAGGTTAAAGTTATTCTGGTTAAAAACAGCTTTTGACTAATTTTACAACGTGAAATTCTAATACAAATATCTTCAATTTCCAACATTTTAAGACATGCAACTAATTGTTTGCTAACGCACTTTTCTTTTAATAAGTAAATCTCAAAGTTCTCTATCTGAATTTGTGAAATCAGTTTTTTTTTTCAGTTTAGCTTAGAATAATTTAGGCGTAACTCTGCGCCTAAAATTTTAGAGTTTATCCTTAAATAATAAGGTAAAATTAAACTAAATTATGCATTAAACTTTATGCATAAAACAATTAATAAAAAACAATAACCAATGTAGCAATTCATTGCTTCATCAAATGAAGGACTTCAAAGAATTCGTTCAAAATATTTTAAAACGACCAAATTTTGAGAATACAGGCTAGGGCACTTTATCATTTTCCAAAATGTTTACGTTTCAAATGAAATCAGAAACTTATGCCCTGCTATCTGATTCAAAGGCAAAAAGAAAGTGAAAGTCGAAACGTGACAGTTCTTCCCTTCCTGAAACTTGCAGTTTTTATTACAAAGAAGTAAAATATTTTACACGCTTTAAATTTCTTCCTAGTTCTATCTATCAAAGTAAAAAATGGATGCTCGCGGATGCAGACATATTTTCGCAGCAAGTGTTGAAAGCTTTCTCTTCCCCTGTTTCATAAGCGGGAGAAACAACTAAAGCCGCTTGCTGCTTGATATTCATTCTAGTTTGTTCCTTGAAATCCGCATTATCTCTTTGTAAGAAGCAATGCCAAACACCACGTAATCGCCATTTTCAACCACCGCTGATTTTATTTTGCTGATCATCGTTGGTTGTGGAAGACCTTCAATTGGGTTTCAAAAACACAAAAGAGGTGACATTAATAGCTGAAAATATTAGGTTGAACCGGTCAACAGATTCAACTTAATATGGTTGTTTTATTAGAAACAGTATTTCAATATTTTTTCAACAGGAAATCGTTTTCTGTTCTAAATCGAGATTTTGATGAATTTCCAAAATTTAGACCTTCTTCAGTCCGAAAAAACCATTTTTGAATTTATGTCTGTCTGTCCGTTTGTGTGTTTGTGAGCACGATAAATCAAAAGAGAACGGGCTGGGCGAGTGAAATTTAGTATGTCGTCTTTGCACCCAAATTTTAGATACATCAAATTTCGGTTAAAATTTTGTCGTTAACGGAAGCACATCTGTCTGCTTATTCGTTTTCAATCGAACACGAAAGCTCAAAACCGCAATGCGTTTTGTTTGAAGATGAAATTTGAAATATGTTCTTTTCATAACAATTACATATCTGCGTCAGATTTTAGACAAAATTAGTTTATGGGTTGACTGTCTGATGGTCTTTCATTTCGCATATGAATCGCTCAGGAGGCAATGCGGTCAAGTGCATTTTTTGATATTTTCTAGCTTTCTGTGAATTTGAATGGAATTAGAAATATTCTTTTTAGTTATTAAAGGATTTACTCGTCGCTTCATTAGAAGACTTTATATAATTTTGCTGATCAGATTAATAAATCGAAAATTTTAAAATTAATGCATCAAAAACATGAATTTTATCATTTTTTTTTAGACTTCAGCGCATTGGGTTCTGAACGACTCATATATGTGAGCATGAGAAGTGTAAAACGCAGCAAGCTACATAGATGAAATTTGGTTTGTGATCTTGAACCGAGATTGTAGATCTTATCAAATTTTAGACCCATTCGGTCGAAAAGAAGAGATCATAATGTACTCTGGATTCTCTCCACTATACGTCGCAAGCACACACAAAACTCCATAATGTGAAAATATTCAAGAATATGGAGAGCAGAACCCTCCCACTAGTAGTTGTCACATATTCACAAGAAAATGGCAGCCGAAGCATGTTTCTTGAATCTCCATGAGCGGAGAAGATGCCTTCAAGGAACAAAGATGTGGTGAGTAATTCCGTCATGCAGGTACAAGTTCAGTCAAAGTAGGTGCAGACTCATAGTACTGTTGCAAAAAGTCTTACTGTGGGTGTATGGTGTAAACAGTCCAACACGCAGGATAATGGAGAATGAAGGTTTATTTACAAATGTGCAGGAAAATACGTAGCACAGGTACAGGAAAACAATGGTTCTTGCACAGATTACCAATGTAAATTGACAACAATTCACAGGTAATAACAGTTCAGCACTTTGATATTTAACAACACAAACAGTCAGCAAATAACTAGCAACGACAATAACTGCACTTTCAATAGCGCTCATCTCACCAACTTACTAGCTCGCACAGCGGATAGGACTCCAAAGGCGTTCGCGCTCCAAGGCGATCAACAACAACTCCGTCATCCAAGCACTCTCTTTATATAGTTTCTCTAGCAGGCCGTGACGTCACATGGAATGATCTAGCACATTCCTGGCGTATCTTCTCTCCTAATAGAGATATCGAGAAGATTCCAGCACCTTTGAGATCCCATATTTCGTCGCCAAGATGGTCGCCAAGTTTGTCACCAAGGTCAGGGGTCCGGAAGGGGCTGCTAGCGGTCATCTCATACTTACCCATATAAAACTCCTTTCCCAACCATAAGACTCACATGGCTGGGAAGCGACTTTCCATGTTTGTAACAGTACTTATTCTGCAAGGGGCATAGGATTCGATCCTTTGACGTGCGACTGCACCTTTCGCATTTATTCGAATGGGCAGAAGCATAGAACAAGATAATACTCTCTCTATATATACTTGCATGCAGTTTCATAAGACAATGTAAGGTCAGGAGAGTCGACCGCACTCTAAAACCTTAAGGTTGAGTCGGCTGTCCTGTGTATTCAGCGCAGACAATGTAAGGAAACGCAAAATTTGCTTGTCTAAATTTGTAAGTCGATTTAATTTTTATCCCACAATTCCGTCGTTTATCTGTCCAAAGCTAGATATTTTGTGATGATTAGAAATTTATTCAGATATGGACAAGTTTTCTCCTTCGTTTATTTACACTTAAGTGCTGGGACTACGTAATTCCGGTGTAATGCTAAGTCAAAACCGGAAATCTAAAAGCCGAGCAGATAAAGTCAAGGTTTTTTAATGTAAGTAAACAAACCAGAAAACTCGTCCATAAAGGCAGTTATCACGATAGTAGTGTGGAAGTGAGATATTGAATTAACGCCTCAAGTACATCAATATTCTTACTCGTAAGTGTAGTGGGAGAGTAACTGAGAAAGGCAAAAAACATACAAATGATTATTTTAAACTAATTTATTTAGGCAGTTTGGTACACCATAAATCAAAAACTTCGGTTCATTTGTTAATTATCAGTAACTGATTCTTAATTGCTCGCGTCTTTCATATGGTATTGACCATAATTAAATTGGCTTCATTAATTTTAAAAGTATTTGCTTAAGATACGTATATGGTTATTTTGATTAAAAGGAAGAAACTGTTTCCATCAATACCTTTCACCAATGTAAGGTTTACCACAATTTATTTCGATACGGTTATTTCACATATGTAAAAACATGTATGAATAGGGCAATTACATGCGCAAATAAAAAAATGCTTCCTTATGTAATGTTTTCAAATATTTTCTTCCTGTTGTCGTTTGCAAGGAATTCAGTTGTTACTGGGGAAATTTGAATTCGTTTGTAAATCACAATGGAAGACATTTGCAGATTTTCAAGCTAATATAACCAAACTAAACTGCATTTGGGGAGTTAGTAGCATACATCTATTGTAAATAACACTCAAAGGCAGACTGCATCGTTAAAATAAGCTAGTCTCATAAGTCGCCCAATTGTCTTCTAACGCCAAGGCAATATAAGGCTAATTGTTGATATCAGAACGGACCAGAATTACAGGATTTGGTTAAAATTTACTCTACGGTGCCCACTTACTTCGCTCCTGTGAGGATCGCCAACACCTTGCCGCCAAGAATGGGGATGAGAGAACATTTGTTTCGGTTGCGCAATGATGATTTTAACGTGTGAGATGTGCGCATGCGCGGAAATTGATCTTTTCATCGGTGTTTTGCGCATGGCGGATATTACGATTCGTTTTGATTGGTTTATCTGTTTCATGTGATTGGTAAATTCAATCGAATTTGATTAAAAAATCGTTTGGATTTCTTCGGTATGATTTTTGTCTGATTTTATCATTTCGTTACGTGCGTTTTGTACAGCTCTCGTTGATTATGGCTCCGAATTCTGGGAACATTGGTTTCCTTTCCACCTACCATCAGCTTCAGACAGCGGAAGCCCAATTTAAAATAGGTATGTGAAGTTTTAACTACACTTTTCTCGTTTTTGAACATTTTCATTCACTTTAGGTTCAAAACTGTGTATGTTATTCTGTGTTTTCGCTCCTCAATGAATAAGCGAAGCTACTAGTGTCCCGCCTTGCAGAAAGCGAAGCCGCTGATATTTTTTAAGTTAAAAAAAATGCCCGGTACACGCTTGAAATACCGAAGGCATCGTGTGTTCAATTTTTCCTTTTCAAATGAAGCATGCACAGTAGAGCAATGAAAAGCGCACTGCGCATCCAAAACAGTATTTGGCGACAGCAAATGAAATTGCGCCAAGAAAAATTGGCGAGCACCGTAGAGTAAATGTTTACCCAGGATTTTTAAGAGGGATGGCTGCCACACCCTCCCCACGAACTCGTCTGAGCAAGGGGGGCAGATTGAATTAAGCTTTTGTTTAGTTATATTAAGGTCACGGTTTGAAGAAACATGAGCGTTATTTCGAGACGAACCCAGCAATTTTGAACCACTGTCTGATGCGGCACATGAGCTGGAATTTCCCTTTCCAAATTTCTGCATCACAGCAGCGAGAGGACGTCCACACACAGGGCAGATATTCAGTGGTATCGGGTTTCGATCTTGGAACCCTCCGGCTCTGAAGCCGAGACATTACCACTAGGCCTCCCCGATTCCATTAAAGATAAGCGACTTCAGTGCGTCTGTTCCCTTCTAAATCTGCCGTCGAAGGTGAAACGTTTTACAGTTGGTGTGGCGTGAAAGTCTGGAGAGGGAGGGGCCAGCTGAGGTGTTGTTCTCGTCATCTGATATCGGTTCAAACATACCAGGTGCATCCCACAATATCTTTGAAAAGGGATGTAAGTATAGCTTAACTTAATTAAAATCGAGTTTGCACCGTCTGACTGCTGTACATTTCACTCACCACAGAGTCTTCGAAAAGAATGGATTCTTATAGGTTTTATTGGAGCTAAATTCAGATCTTGCAATGTTGCACCGCCCATATAGCTATGCATTAAAACGAAAAAAGGATGACTTTTGAATTGTACGAAGCAGTTCTTAGGTTTTAGAATTTGATAGTGCTGATGTCCTTTGAGAGGTATATTAAAATCATATACATCAAATAAGTAACATTATAGAAAATAATTGAACATTTGTCAGTAAAAGTTGTTTTGCCTTTGCGAAAAATGATAAAACCAAAAATGACTTTAAAAACAGGCCTTTAATAGTGCACTAAAAATTAGGAAATAATCTTTTCATCAAAATGACGCATATACAAATACTCTAAGAAAATAAGAATTTTAATATCATTCATAATGAATTATTAATTTTTCGTGAATTTTTAAGATTTTCTTTCGTATGATATTCATAGTGTCTTAATTTTCTTTACAGTATTTTTCATCAAGAGGAAACCCTCAGATTCTCTCGTGGCGATAAGAAGTTCAATATCTGAACAAAGTGCAACATGATTGAGGCCACTCCGCAACATCTACTTGACTGTGTTGCCTCGGTCTATGATGACCTGCTCAAGCGACCGGAGTTCGTGTTGGAGGTGATGAAGGCAAACGACCTCATGGATCTAATCTGATTCAGATCAGAAGGATTAGAAAGAAGAAGAAGACAGTATTTTTTTAGCGCCTTCCGCTTTTATAGTTTTGTTACAGCCCTCAAATGTTTGATAAAAAATCATTTTCTACTTTGTATCATTGTAATAAAAGCTTATTTTTTTAAAAAATATTTTTAAACAATTTTTAGTCTTTATTGTAGTTCATAATTCCTTATTATAATTATCGTGAAATTTTGTATTAAATTTTTCTACGACTTGATGGCGACTCTCATATGGAATTCAAATTAATAGATTTGCTGGAAAAAAAGAATTGAAAATCTTATTTATCATCGAGAACTCACATATGTGATTCACAAAATGTAAGATAGAAATCGATTACAAAATTCCATTTCTTCAAACATGAAATAAAATGAAAATCCACTTTTTCCGAACATGAATAAAATAAAAATCCATATTTTTTCAAATATAAGAAATTTTTTTTTTCAAACATGAAATAAATAAGAGACTGTGAAAAAACACTCTCTTTTGATTTCATAGATCCAAAGAAGTTATGATCATGTCCAATGCATCCGATCAATCACAGTCGAAAAATACTCCATAGTGCAGTGCCATAAAAGAATGCACCAGAAGATACAACAATATCTCTATCAATTTCAAATCAATTAAAAATCTGATTAAAATGCACATTGGTTCGATTTTAAGAAACTAGGAGAGCTCACGCCCATACCCAATGCATTCGATCGAAACGAGTGCAGAAATAATCCATTGTTCAGCGCCACCAAAGAATACACCGTTCTGATCGCCTTTCACTTTCTGCATCGGTAGTTTTCCGTAATTTCCTTGCAGGTACCTGTGCAAGCACAGATGATTAAGTCAGGCTAATTAAGCAACATTCAATGCGCAACGCTCATTCTTAATAGCCAGAATGAAATTAATGAATATAGCTGAATCCATTTCAAATAGCGTTTAAGCCGGACTCTCCGTGCTGAAGTGTCATCCTTAAGTCATAACGTTCATGATTGATTACACAGAGGAATTCTTCATCAGAAGAATCAATAGCCTGATGGAAATTTCAATTAGCTCGAAGCTTCGATATGTTATTGCATACATAGGAGTTCTTCACAAAGTTTATTTGAAAGGTTAATATCAATTTCTTATAGCGTAACTCCTCTATAACAGATAAAGTTATACCATTAAGGAGAAATTTATGAGAAAGACTATAAGTTTCTTAGCTATTAAAGTGTTAACCTTTTAAACAGAAACTTGCAAATTTCTTAGAAAGAAAATAATTTAAATATTTTTAGACAGTGGAGTTAGAGGTAGAATTTATATATACAATGAAAGAAATTTTATGCCATATCCAAAAGATGCAAGATTACAATCTAGATACCTACGAAAAAATCCGAAGGAGAAATACATTATTTATTCAAATTTCAGACATTTAATTAACAAAACGTGGTTGACAAACTTACAGAATATGGAGGGTTTTGTGTTTAGTTTCATAGTATAACAGTGCGAGTCAAAAATTTAAGCACAACAATAATATTAAAATAAGACTTTAAATATTCGCTATACTTTGAGTCAGTCTTCATATATGTAAAAAACTATATAATTGAAATTGTTTTTCACACAATCCTGTTTTAAACTTTATTTCAACCATCGAATTTAGCAAAAATACAAAAAATAGGTGTGTCAAAAGTTGAAGCACAAGAGACATTTATGTTTGTACAGTCGAGTAAAAATAAAATGTTAATACTTGATTGTTGTTCCTTCAGATTAAATTAGGTGGAATATAGGGTTTTCCATCGATAGCACTGATGTTCCGGCTTTGGTTGAAATCAAGCAGCCTCAATGGCCGATTTTAATTCTTCAACTGAAGTATACCGATTGACATTTTGATAAACTGAACGTGCGAGAATACCTCATACGTTTTCTATGGGGTGAAAATCAGGACATAGGGCTGGCCAATTCAAAACCGACAGCATGTAGGATTTAAGCCATTGTGACGTTGACTTGGAGGCATGGATTGAAGCATTGTCTTCTTGAAAAGTCCAATCTGTTCCATCAAAAATTTCCCCAAAGGGAAGCAAATGATTGGCAAGTGTCTCTTGGTAGTTTTTAGATTTTTGCCGACCATTCAGATTGAATTAGGTGAAATATAGGGTTTTCCATCGATAACACTGATGTTCTGGCTTTGATTCAAATCAAGCAGCAACAATGGGCGATTTTAATTCTTCAGCTGAAGTATACAGATTACCATTTTGATAAACTGAACGTGCGAGAATACCTCACACGTTTTCTGTGGGGGCTGGCCAATTCAAAACCGACATGTAGGATTTAAGCCTTTGTGACGTTGAATTGGAGGCATGGATTGAAGCATTGTATTCTCGAAAAGTCCAATCTGTTTCCCCAAAAGGAAGCAAATGATTGGCAAGTGTCTCTTGGTAGTTTTCAGATTTTTGCCGACCACAGAGGAAGGCTAGGGACATCTGCTCATTGAAACAAATCGCTCCCCATACCGGCAGAGACCCACCACCATGTTGTCTACTAGGCGGGAAGTTCGCGTTGGTTTTAAATAAAAGTGAGGACATTTTATCTCTCTTCTAAGCGTGGGGTGAGTTTATTTTTATGAAGGTTGTTATTCAGCCCGATGGCTAATATTTTTATTTCAATCTTATTAGCGTTTTTATGTTTGTGTTTGATTTTCCTTTTTCTTTTAAAATAATGCTTATTAGATGGTACTGATCTCCTTTGACCTTTGTTGGGAAATTTCGGGCTAAGAGAAGCTATATTTGGCGTAATGCAAGCTTCTTACAGAAAAATTTCCCAAATATTTTGACTCCATTTCGAATTTAGTCCTTAGCCCTTGACAAAGTGGACTAGAATGGATTCCTTGTTTGTTTAATTTGATTCTCTCATAGTTTTTTTTAGTTTTTTTATTTCTTTGAATGATTTTGATTTTAATATTGCATTTTTGTATATATGTAAACGAAAAGTTAAAATAAAGTAGATATTTAAAGTTTCATTTTAAAATTATTGCTGTGCTTAAACTTTTGACAAGTATACATAAAGAAATTCCAGAATGTATTTTGGATCTGTTTCGGCTGACCGACTGGGTTCAAATTTCAAAACAGATCTGCAATTGTGATTTCAATACCACATAACAAATTTCATATTCTTAGTTTATAGCGGTTTTCTGTTCTCACTCAAACGAATAGATTGATAGACAAACTTTAATGATTTCGTTCAAAATATGACATCGATCTAATTCTGGTGAAACATCATATACTAAAATCCAAACACCTAGCTCGTTACGTTTTGGAGCTATAAGGCTAGCCCGTACACTGATGAACAGACAAACTTCCTTTAAACGGCTTCCATCCAAAATCTGACAATAATGTAGAATTTTGGGTAAAATCTCATACCATATTTCGTTCATTTAGCTCGTTACGTTTCTCAGTTATCGTTCAGAGATGGTGAAACATGTACATTCATCAGAAATTCGATATCGAAGTTTTCAAAGTATTTTCTTTGTATATTTCGTACACGAGAAAGTAAAGAGGTCCATTATAAACGTTGTAGGTGTCTGGAATCTTAAAACTAAACTTTGATACTAATATAATGTTAGAAATGTGCCGTAAATGGGGATTATTGGGTTTTTAGAACTTCGTAGTTAACCCTCTGAGTGGTTCGGTCTTCTTTCTAAAGCGATTCGAAAAGCGAGCGGCTGTAGAACCTTTATCCATTTTGAAAGTGTCTTCCTCCCAACAGAAGATTTTCCCAAAAGCGCAGCAGATCAAGTCTCTTCCCCCCTCTGAGCTGTGGACAGTCAGCAACCCCCTTGGAGGGGCGCACTATCCGCAAGAATCCGCTCTATTCAGCTTTTAACCTATTCAAACTAGGTTTTACTGTTTTCGGAGATAACACCTGTCGTGTGACAAAATTACACTTTATGTCTTCGAGAGCCCTCTTTCTGCATATTGCCCGTGTCCATGACAAAAATAAACACCGTTAGACTAGACAAATGCCAGACCGTTGGGCCAAAAAATTGAAGGCTATATTACTTATTTTTCATGTCGTGAGTTTCTAAAAATATGAACATCATTGAAGTTGCATGAAAGTTGATATTCTTTAGATGTCTGTGACTTCAATTTATTTGATGTTTATTAATAGTTGTATTTTAAATATTGGCTGTACTTCATATAATTAGTTGTCTTTTTTATATTCTTGATTTCAATTTATTTTCAGTCTACACGTCAGCATATTAGTCTACGAATGTAAAAATTATTTACTTAATTTTAAGGTTTAACTGCAATGCCATTTATATATATTTTACTAATCTCTGATGGGACTATAAAACTTTTCATATTGTTTCTTGATTTAGTATTCAGCAAAAAGTAAAAAAAAGAGCCGATCACAAATAGAAATGGAGCTTAACTGGCGTAATCCGTTTTGTATGCACATAAACATTTATTATATAGATAGTCACATAATAATCTATATTCCAAAATAGCCAGTAATAATTAATACACATGAAGGATTATAAATAACCTTCTTAACCCCTGAATAATGTTTTAAATAAAGCAATATACTTCAAGCCTTTTGTACTGAAACTAGTTATATATGCTTTTTAAGAGGGCGAATTAATAATCCTCAAACTAAAGATTGCATTTAGAAAACCAATGCACTAAATGTCGGAAGAAATAGCTTATTCATATAACCTTTATTTAGTACGCAAGAGATTATCTTATATTATAATAAACGGAAATTTAATTTACCTGAAATTTGAAACTTTGATGCTATAGTCCAGGAAGAGCATCCAGTCGCGAATTTTTCAAAATTAAATTTAATTCTTTATTTATAATTTTTTTTATCGAAAAGTAATGGCATATTGAGTTTCAGGGGCATTAGAGTTTTTTTACCCGATTGAAACGAAAATTGGGCAATTAAGGTTAAAAGACCACATACCAAATTTCATTTATCTAAGTCGTTGCGTTTGGGAATTATAGTGTTCACAAGCATGCGATTACAGAAACCGACCGACAGTCAACGTTTCAAGGGATTTCGCCAAAACTTAATACGGGCTTACATTCCTAATTTTTGAAACTGTGTACCAAATTTTATCTATCTAGCTATTGAGTTTTGAGTTATCGTGTTCATATGAACCCTAACAGACAAATTTCCCGTTTACGGACTTTATCCAAAAATTGATTGATATATACTAATTTTGTATAAAGTCCATAAACCAGATTTCGCCTTTCTAGCTTTAACCGTTTTTGAGTTACCGTGTTCACAAACAAAATTCCAAAATTGTGTTCTTCGGACTCAGGGAGGTCTAAAACGTGGAGATTAATCAAAATCTCGTGTTGAAATTTACGATCGATGATTATAATACTTTCTCTTTGTATACTTCGTGTACTAGAAAGTAAAAACGATCAAACTTTTTTTCTATCAATTTTACGAAAATGCGCTAGCTACGAAGTAAAGTGTTATTGAATTTTTTTTTCTACAGACAATTTTTTGCAAACTTCGCAAAATCAAAGCATAAGGAGAAAAATTTAACACCTATTCGAAATTAATCAGGTGCTTTTTCACAATTTATAAATGTCTTGGACGTTATCGGTGTGATATTCAAAAACATTTTTGGGCCTTTTCATACCAAATATAAAGGAAATTTAACTAACATAAAACTTACACTTTACTGTTTTTCTTAAAAAATAAAATTATAGATCTAATTCAAATATATCATACAGCTTGGAAAATAAATAAGAGTCACATTATTATCCATTAAAGTTCAGAATGAAAATAAAAACCTGTATATAAATCAGAATTTTATTTAAAAAATTATACTTTACAAATCACAGCACACACATAAGATATTGTGATAAAACACATTGTCTAGCATGTGACGGTGGAGTTTGGAAATAATTCAATGCCTGAGACTACTATTATTATTAGAAGTACTGTCTTCAAACTCGTTAATAACGTCTCGGGATGCATCATAGGTTTGTAACACATATTAGTGGATTCTTGTCTCATAGCATTTATTAAAATTCAGCTCGCAATTGGCATAAGAGCTACCAAAAGCAATGTAATTCAGGCATTTAGATTTGATCACTTAATGAAGAATGCATATCAGCAAAACTATAACGCTCAAGGAACTAGTGCATAAATACAGTATCATTGAAGTAAGCATTGATATTTTCTTAGAAATGGTTTTGTGTTCTTACATTTTAAAAAAGAAATAAACATTTTCACTGACTATTGAAATAAACTTAAACTGCAGATGTTATCAGACTCTTAATAAGATAACTAAAAGTCTGTTAAGATCACTCAAACGTTAAATTTAGTTGATATTATTCTTTACGTTTCCATGTAAACCAAAATTTTCTCTAACAAAAATACAATATTTTAAAACATAAAAAATAAAATTTTCATCCCTTTTCTTTAACATTTGTTTCAATTTTTGTTCAAAGTGAGCAAAAAATAAATTGAATAATAATTATTTGAAAAAATAATTGTTTTTTTTCGGAATTTATTTCATTTTGATGAATTTAAAAGGAATTCTAAGTAGTGTAATATAGAAAACTCATCTAGAAAAAAAACTGCTATAGTTTTAAAAAATCACACCT
The DNA here is from genome assembly GCA_013235015.1 of Araneus ventricosus. Taxonomy (NCBI): domain Eukaryota; kingdom Metazoa; phylum Arthropoda; class Arachnida; order Araneae; family Araneidae; genus Araneus; species Araneus ventricosus. Next base: position 83,119 of record BGPR01000030.1, on the reverse strand, counting down.
AAACCTTAGTTATTTTTTTTCAATTCAATGTTATATAACGAAATAAACAACCCCCCCTCTTTTCTTATCACCCACGGCTTCTCAAATTTTTCTATGCTTGAATGGGGTGTTGAAAGAGATTGGGCAACAAAATCTATTTTACTTAACAATTCGATTAAAACATTGATGCATTGAAATAAAATCTTATATAACATAAGTGTATTACAGGGAAAACACTTGAAACATAATACAATTTCAATCCAGGCTGACAAATATTAAACCGAACTTATACAGAATCCAAATTCGGACACACACAACTAGAAAAAAAAATTCAAAACTGACCTTCTTTCTGAAAGAAGACCTCAATGAAGATAGCATTAAAATGCCCCAAGCCAAAGGGGGTGTGGGGTCTTGAATCCTGTGGTATCTCTAATTTGCAGTAAGTACATTCTTATCAGCACTCATTGTGTCGACCGCTACCCTACCCAGGTAATCAATCAAAATGTCAAACCACGGAAGGGGGAAGAAATTCGGAAAAATACGTTTATGGCGCTTTAGAGACAGTTCACAAGAGACGTAAATTTCCGGGCTGACCGCTTTCGGCGTGTCTCTGACCACACGTTGAAATGCGTGTTATCCGCTTATGGGATAGTCCAAGGTCGACGTAGAAATACGTGTGAAACGCTCAGAGGGTTAAAAAATGATGCTCAAACTTAAGAGAATTTTCACTTTTATCGGTTATCTCCAGAACTATAGAATACATTTTAATTAGGTGCATACATAGGTCAATAATATAACAAAAATACTATACAATAGTTATTGTACACACGCGTGATCGTGAGGGATACATATCAACTCAGGAAGATTTAAAACAGAGGTTAGATAAAAAATTGGGGGCTGTATTAGGAATCAGGGCCCCTCCGTACAATTTACATCTTTGACGAAGTGAATGAAAGAAATGAGACAGCTACTGATCTTGTGAAAGTTCCACACTCCACTCTTCCAGCAACGCTGTGTTCAGGTCCTGAATGGTTCCGTGAGGAAGGAGCCGAATTGCGACTATCCTCTTAAGAGCGCTCCAGATATGCTCAGTAAGCCTAGAGATCTGACTGGCAATTCATCCGGCAAATATCCTCACCATCCACAGAAATTCGTTGACCTGATTAGTCGCATGTGAATGAGTGCTGTTGTCCATAAAAATGATGGTACAGCCAACTGCATTCCTGAAAAACCAAACATAGATAACGCAGATCTCATGCCATATCTCACGGCAGTCACAGAGCTTCTACCAAAGACCGCCTATCAAACACAATGCCCACCCAAGTTATCAAGACTCTGCTTCCATATCGATCACTTTCTCGGAAGTTGGTGGGCAGGTAGCGGGTCCCTGGCTCCCTCCAGATGAATATTCGTCAAGAATCAGTGGTTAGGATGAATCTGGACTCATCAGTGAATAGAATGGGATACCATTGATCCCTGCTCCAATGACGATGTTCTTTAGATTATGCTAAACAGGCTTTTCTGTGCATTTGGGATTGCTGTGAGATATAGGGATGAAGTCTAGGGGTCCTATGTTGGCTTTTTCAGGGCTCCAAGACTTCATACCCATATCTCACAACAGTTGCAGAGTTTCTGCTAAAGACATGAGGGAATTGTACAACTGACCAATATGATGCTTGCCGAAACCATCAAACCTCCACTGTCATGCTGGTCTCTTTCTCAGATGTTGGAGTTCACCTGCAGAGAACTCGGAAAAGCGAGGACGTTTGGATAATTAAAACAATAAAACATTAAAAATGCCGAAACAGCTTGAAATGTGTCAAACAAATGGAGAAATTCAAATTCCTTCAATTTTGATAATTTTAAAAATGTCTCATGATTTTGCGATGATACTGTCCCGAATGAAAACGCTAGTGGAAATTTTTTGAGAGGAAAACATTTCTTTCCTCAAATCAAAAAAAAAAATGAAATTCATTTAAATTGAATTACTAAAAATGCATTTTTGACAGCAATGTCACTAAATGTCTCACAAATGTATTTGGATGTTTAAAGAAACAGTTAAAAATAAAATTAATTCAAAATAACTTATTCTTTTTTTCCAATTAAGTAGTTGGGCAAATGTTTAAACTTAACAAGACATAAATAATTTTCATTTTTGAATTAAATGTTAGTTTAAATTTCTGGAACTCACGGAAATAATTGAAAACATATTCAGAATTATAAACATATCAATTCAAAAAAAGTTTTCTATAGAATAAGAAAATATGTGTTGAATTTTAGAGTTTTAGAGGAAAAAATGTAGTCGGTGAGGATAAACATAAATTGCAATATATGCTTTGCACATAAGAAATGCTATTGTGTTTTTGGCTGGCATTTTGCCTGGATAAAATAATAAAAAGATGCCATGTAAACAAATAGTTATATAGCGCAGAATATGCGAAAAGCTTGGTATCTAAAAATGAGTTAAAGTTTATAATTCCACGGCAAAAGAGTGAAACAGAATTATAAGCTGTAAATTCACATATTTAAACTTAACTGACGCCATATTGAATGTAATATATTTTCTAGACGGCGATTTATTTTGATCTAGTTTTACATTTTTGAAGCAATATAGTAGACTAATTCATCTCAAAAATTTTGTAAATTGAATGTATATTTTTGTACACGATATTTTTTGTTGTTTACCACAAAATTTTTAAATTGTTATTGTTTATAGGTGAAATATAAAGTTATTTTAAATAACTATGATTAAGCTTTTCCATAAACATCCAAATACGTTTATTAAATACCCTGACGCTTGGTTCATTAAAAGTGATTTTTAAAAGATGAAATTTCCAAAATTCTATTAAAATTTATAAATAGTTAAAAAAAGGCAATCAATAATATGTTCTCTGACATCTTGTTAAATCATTTGTCCTGAACGGAATTTTCTCAAAATTATGAAAACTATTTAAAGCATGTAAACAAACAACAAGAAAAAATCTATAGCAAATTAAAAAAAAATTAAAAGGTTTTTTTTACAAAGTAAGTAAAATTTAAAACTAGAACAAGAAAATAAATTTTAATTAGCAAACAATAAAATTAAAGTAAAATAACAAAAGAACTTTTTAAGAAGAAAGAAATAAAGTTAGAAAAAATTACGACAATGTTTAAGAAGCGCGCAATTGCAGCAGCTAAATAAAAAACAAAGAACAGTAGACAGATAAACATATAGCCAAAAGTAAAAAATGAATGATATAAAAGCAATCCTAGAGTAATTCAAAGGTAACTAAAAGCAGAAAACAAAACAAGGGATCCATTCAAGTTCACTTTCTCAAGGGCTAAGAACTTTTCGAAATGGATTCAAAGGAATGTTTGGGAAATTTTCTGTAAGAAGCAAGCCATTAGGCTAAAACAAAGTTTCTCTCGAAAACTATTTAAAGTGTCAAATATATTTCAGAATGTCTGGCTATTTAACAACACAAAACATGATTTTTGTCGAGAATTAACAAGTTTTGTGAAGAAAGACTATTAGAAGCGAGTAGTATATTACATCTTTTGATGAAAAGGGAAATTAAATTTCATTTTCCTATGTTTATAACGAATGTGTTCATATTCATAGATAATTTTAGCAGGAAGAAACGACTTCAATTCCACTTCATAAGTTATAGAAAGCAAATGCATTTTGTCGCTTTCTTTTGTAATGCCACTATAAAATAAGCCATACACATACGTTCACGCCAACGATAGCCTCGGGAATTCATTTTCCATAAAGAGTCCGGAGTTATTAATGTTTATTTTAGGTCTATCGCATACAAATGTTCCGGAATTGTATCTAAATTCAGCATATATTCGTATTCGTTTCTTGAAATAGCACATATACATATTAATATCATGTCAAGTCACAATGATGTGAATGAATCAATTCATGAACCTATATTTATCAATTCGTTGAATATTTTTTTATCTTAGCAACGGAAGATACGTATGTCATGTATTTGGAATATTCAGCTGTTTTATGCCGGATATCTATGTATAGTATAATACACATATAATTGATTATTCTAATATTTAGATAGACAGCGTTTGGTACAGCATTGCCAAATATCTGACCCTTCTGCCAAGAAATCAAACCAAACTCAAAACAGTGTAACGTTTAAATGTATTTTCTCAATGGATTGAGACCAATCTCTTTAATTATTTCTTCGAACTGTTTTAACTGTGTTTTAAAACATAATCGGCACCAAAATTTGAAATTTGCAGCAGTTTTAAATCTTTATTTCTCACAATTTTTCGCCGTCGTGAAACAGAAAACAAAAAATATCGGATAGGGGAAAAACGTACACATTATTTTCGCAAAACAAAGCATCTTTAATTTCTTTCAATATTTGGAAAAGAGGAAATCAAAAGAACTTTGGATTAAGGGTATGTACTACTTACCAAAGCAAGCAGAAGAAATAGCATTTAGATAACACTTTTCAGCTTCTGTTTAAAAACTCATTATAAAACGAGCATACAATCAATACAATTCACAATAAAACGAGCATACAATCAATACAATTCACAATAAAACGAGCATA
>BGPR01000030.1:58674-77621 GCA_013235015.1 Araneus ventricosus | reverse complement strand
TACAGACATTCTACCTTTTGAATATACATATACAGACATTCTACCTTTTGAATATACATATACAGACATTCTACCATTTGAATATACATATACAGACATTCTACCTTTTGACGCGTTTGGTCCAAAATTTGGTTCAAATCTGCAATTTGTTTAATAGGGTCACTAGCTGTTTGGCCCGGCGTTGCACGGGCTATCACGAATAATAGGATATTCCCGGGAGGAGAGAAATGAGGTCACGTGAGACCTTGGGATCCATATATTTTCCTATGTCCCGCCTCCGTTTTCCTCTACAATCAACAAATATTGTCACTTATTTTCCCTAACGAACGTTACGAAGTTAAACACTTTAATACAAAAAAAGAAAGAAAGCATGAAAACGATATTTTTCCATTGTTAATAAATCCAAACACAGAAGCTCGCTCAAAATGAAATACCAACTTCCGTTAAATAAATAAAAAAAATGCAACACCGGATGCGAAAACTAATAATAGGGGGGAAATAAAGAATCCGCCGTAAATGAATTCGTCATGCTGCCAATAGATGGCAGCACGTCAATTCATTCATTTGAAGTTTTTAATTAATATCTTTTTAACTAATTATAATTTCCGAATTTGAATAGTCGAAATGGATTCCTTGGATTATTTTCTATCTTTTGGTACTTACTGCTAGTTTCAGGATTCAGTGGCTCGTGAGAAGATAGAAGGACATAAATACATATGTTTATTTACCTTCGAATTTAAATAGTGTAGATTATTACGAAAAGGTCGTTTTTACAATCCCGTGGTGATAAATATTAGAAAGTGCGACAAATGTTCCAATATTTCTATTGATATGTATAATTTAAGTTTTAAGAAAGCTATTAAACACGTTTCTACTAAAATAGTTTCATCATTTAGCTCATTTTGTAATGAATATAAGACAAAAGTCCCCTATGTAGATGTGAATACACATGAAATTCAAAATAATTTTTACTGGCATTCAAGAAATTTTTTAAAAAATTGCATCTTTTTCAGTAATAATTAGTTTAAAGTCTCTAATTAAGGTCTAGCCTAACATTTTTTAAAAATTACTACACAAAAAAAATTAATTACACAAAAAATAACTTTAAAAAATATTATAAATGGCAGCACTTGTCACATGTCATCATCATCATAAAAGAGTTTAGAAGAAAGACAGCCTTTTTGCTCTCTCAGGAAAAATTTTCGTTCTATTGTGAATTTATGGAATATATTCCAATTTATTAATTCCATTCAGAGTTTGGCAAAGTTCTCAGTCTCCTGCGTGGACACAGCATGTCTACAGAGGGTATGGCTTTGTCCATGAAAGAGACAAAATCTCAAAAATCATGATACAGTTTGAAAAATTAAAATAATATCAATTAAAAGTTCTTTGGTAGATATTTTTGTGAAATTTAGTGATTTTCTTTTGTTTTTTTTAAAAATAATTAAAAATAAAACTATATTCTTGAAAAGAATTAAGGCAAACAATTCATGTGGAATATTTATAATATTAAAGCTTCAATAATGCATAACACACATTTTAATAGCTAAATTTAGTTTTAGAAAAGATGGGAACATCAAAAATTAAAATACAAAGCAATCAGATGTTCAAATTCAGAAGAGAAGAGAGAAGAAAAAATTAATATGATACGTGCTAGATTGTATATTAATAATTAAAAATATATGATATTCCTTAATCTAGTATATAATTGATAACTTTCCTGCAAAATGTTGACTTTCATTTATTTGAAATTGTCTGTAAATATTATTTAACTAATGCACTGACAGTGCCATTTTTTAAAATGTGTTACTTATTTAAAAATGTTAAGTTTTCTTGCACTGGTTTTTAAGAACTAATTTTATTGTTTACTATAAGAAATAAACCAGAACCAAATCTGCCCAATAATTAGTGAATTATGCTTTCGTTTAAAATGTAAAAGTTCTGTTGACTATCATGCCTCCTTCGTAGACGGGTAAAAAAATTTAAAATAAAAAATACAGTGAAAAATAAAATTGGAAACTTGGCCACTAATATAAGGTTATTTATTAAGCTTAATAGGAAACATCCATGCAATTTTAAAGATTTTTACAAACTTTTGTAAAATAAATTTCTTTCTAGTTATGTGTACTTTTTTCGAAAAAATGACGCAATAAAAGCATATGCCGAAGTTCATATAATTAACTCGTTGCGTTTTTTGAATCATCATGTTCCCTTTAAAATGGATGGACAGAGAGACAAACGCCCCATTTATGGATTTCGCCCAAAGCCTCTTACAGATCTGCATTTTTGATGCAAAGAACGAGTAAAAAATTTCATTTGTTTATTCCTTTCGATTGTGAGTTATCTTGTTCAGCCAGACATTTTTTGACATGATTTTTGGGGGCTCAGGAAGTTACAAAACGCGGAGATTAGTAAAAATCTGATTCCTAGATTTATAAATAAGCATGCGATCTAGATAAAATATGCATGGTGCAATGTCAGATGCGAGAGAAATGTCAATTACAAATTTCTCAAACATTATCGATTTAGTTCGAAAAGATCGCATTCATGTTAAGAATATAACGTACGCGAATTTTCAAAACTGTGACATTCTTCTTGTTGAAAATTCCTTACATCATCCACAATACATAACGTTCCGGAGCAGAGTCTCTACAAAATCGGATATTACATCCTGTAAAAACTACAAGTTAAGGAGACATTATAAACTAAAGGGCACACACACACACACACAAACACACACACACACACACAAATTAGCCTACCATTAAAAATTTCGCACCAAACATTAATCGACCAGCATACTTGATGTCGAAATTCGACAGCAAATACCAGACTATCCAACTTCCAGTATGATGATCGCTGGTGGCGACGAATAACGACAACACTCTCTTTCGCGAAAATTAGGAATTGGATTTATTTCTTTAACTCTTTAATCCCGAGAAGACTTTTTCTTCTAGCCCCTTAAAGACCGGGACATTTTGGGAGGAAGCGACATGAATTGGACTCTCCCAACTTGGGTGGTCATTTGCCCCACTACCCCACCCCTTCTATAACCTTCCCTTAAGGCGCAGGGAAATGGGCTGTGGTTGGCAAGGATAATTGCACCCCCTACCGCGCTTATCTCCTAAGCGATCTCAGAACCTCATCTCCCCTCAAAAGAAGCCAACCGCCTCAGACCCGTCTCCGTCGCTGTTAAGGGGAAATTTTTAGACCGCCCGGGAACGCCTCTCACGGTGTGAGAGGGTTAAAAAGAACTAAGATATAATATTTCCATCCACCTGATTTAAAATTTCACAGAAATTATTGGTGGCCTATGAGCTGGATCCTATATTAAGTTCCTTTTTGACATTACCACTGACAAAATACAGCATATTGAACGTTATTGAACTTTTATAATTGAACTTTTATCGCGTGAATTATTCAGTGACTTTCAATAATGCTGGCGTCAAAATGGAGACATTTCACTTTTCTTGTTAGATTTTTTTATTTTATAATTGTTTTAGCATTTAGTTAATAATTGTAATAATTTTTGGTGCTCGTCAGAGGGTTCATTTTTTACTGTGAAATACATTAGAGATATCTTAGTCCCTAATTTCGATGCTGTTTACAGCCCATTTGTTTGTTTCTCCCCCTATAAAATTTTAAAAATATCAGTCCCCTTTTAAAATTAAACGATTCATGTGTTTTCTGCTTTATATTATAGATATTTGTATGAAGAGGAAATATATAATTTGATGCAAAAGATACATCCAATGCATTTTTTGTTTTTTTACTTTCTCGTATACAAAGAGAAAGTATTGTAATCGTCAAAAAATTCGAACTCGAGATTTTGACGAATCTCCACGTTTTAGACCTCTCTGAGTCCGAAAAACACAATTTTGGAATCATGTCTGTCTGTGAGCACGATAACTCGAAAACTATTAGAGCTACGGGGATGAAATTTGGTATGCGAACTTGACACATAATTTGTAGGTTTCTGTCAAAGTTTGGACAAAATCCGTCCACGGGAAGTCGGACTGTCAGTCCGCGGTCATGTGAACACTATAACTCAAAAACATGAATAGCTAGATGGATAAAATTTGGTACACGGTTTTATTGTTATAAATGTAGGTCCGTATAAAACTTTGGCCCAAATACGTCAAAGGGTTGACTGTCTGTCGGTCTGTATAATTTACTTTTGAAAAGAATCAATTATCGCCATGCGTATGCGTACTGTAAGCAATCTTCTGTGAATGCGAAAGCTATGGTTTTATGCCAGTTTGTCCTTGAGCCGACAAGAGCGGAAAATCGGTACGCATCTCTTTGAATTTGATTCTTTAAATAGATATTTTTCAATCACTATAATGAAAAACCTACTGATAGTCATCGGATTCTGGGTAACAGCAGTTTCGAATTTTTTTAGCCACGCTAGGGAAGGGGAAACGGCACCTTTTTGGGGAAGTATACGAGAAAGGTTAGGGGAGAACACTCACTCTGGTTTAATTCGGCAGGGTTTGGAGAGCAGATGTAAGTCGAAAATTAATGACTGATCAATACGTCAGCAAATAAACGAATTACAATTACGAATAAACGGTAACATTTTAATATATGAAAAATATTTTCAAACGTGATTTCTCTCTTTAAACGAAATGAAATTTTCATATCATCCTTGTGACATTATAAATTCATTTAACTGCATCAATTTAGTCTTTTGAAAACCAGTAAGCCTGAAACAAATTAACAAATGCACAAAGAAATAAATAAAAAACAGCTATTATGCGTTTATGGAAAATAATTTTCCGCATTTGCTGATCTGGCACAATATAAACAACAATTTTGGTGGGAGGACCACGTGTCAAATTTCCTCTCTTTGCTTCTTCGAGACATCATGCTTATTTATATATGGACAGACTGACAAATATAATTTCACACATGATTTTTTTTATTGGAGGGGGAGACTCAAGGAGATCCTAAACTAAAAGATTCCTGTCCTGGTCAAATTTCCTCTCTTTGCTTTTTCGAGACATCATGCTTATTTATATATGGACAGACTGACAAATATAATTTCACAACTGATTTTTTTTATCGGAGGGGAGACTCAAGGATATCCTAAACTAAAAGATTCATCGAAATATCAACGTCGAAATTTTGACGATTACAATATTTTCTCATTGCATAATTCGCGTATAATAAAAGAGATTATTACAAAGAGCAAATAAAAATGTTCATAAACAAATATTTTTATAACACATTCAGTATATTACGCAAACTTTCCACCTCAAGTTTTTTCTTCAGTCATTCTAAAATTTTTCCATTAAAATCGTTTAGCTCTTCAAATACCTCAAAGTTAAAAAACATCTAATGATCGTTTCAGTAATCTAATAACTTTATTTAACTTTACTTATTTAATTTTCTTTAAAAACGGAACCAGAAGCAAACCGACGAACACACAAGCTACTTACAGCAAACAAGATGTCGGCGCTAACTGGCCTTGCTTCTCAGAAACGTCTTTAAGATCGTGCGCTTTAGTTATTATGCAGTAAGTGAAGCAATCCACCTAGAGACAAAAACTAAGATTCGATATATGCAATTCAGTTCTAACTGTGAAATACAAACACATAAACGAAAAAGGGGGGTAGGAAGAAAAGGGGAATCCCTGGCTCCCAGCGAAAGATAGAAAGTGAAATATAGAGATCGATAGACGCATGCATGGAAACGAAGTTTTTTTACGTTTTTCGCTCTTGGAGTTTTTTCTATTGTTTATGTAGGGAGGCTGGCACAAACCTAATTTAATTTAAAATGAATATTGGAATTTGGCATTACAAGGCAGGAACTCCATTGTAAACAGGCAGTGCCAACGGGAAAACCTTGTATAAATATTGATAAAGTTACTTTCAGCGGGTCTTTCTTTTTCCTTTTTTGGGTTTTCCCTTTTCGTTCACTTACTGTTCTACCTTCTTATTTCTTTACTTCATCCAATGCCTCTCCCCTGTTTCCATCTTCACATTTCTTTCACTCCATTGCATCGGCTAAAACTAGAATTACTTTCTATTTCGTTTCTTTTTCCTTTTATTTTTACCAATGTTTTAAGTTTTTTCTCTGCCTGGTGTTATTATTTCATTCTGTTCTTGTCAGGAGAACCCTTCTTTCGAATGTTCCTGAGTGAGGTATGTGACAATATAGGGCTATGCATAAATTTCAATAAATGTATTGCAAACCCAAAGCACGATTTTTTCTTTCCTCTATCTCGTTTTCTTCAGATATATCAAAAATCTTTACCATAACTTTTAATTAAATTTGCTATCGGGAGTTTAAAAACAATACGAATCGATTGATGTTAGTGAGGCTGAAATTAGGGCGAACATTGCCTGGAGAAATACAAAATTCAAATAATTGAACGTATGTAATAAATTACAATTTATTTTTGCCGTATCCATTGATCATTTAAAATATCTGCCTTCAGCAGATTCCTATTTACACAGAATTTGGAAATAACGGCTTAAAATTTCAAAATTTCAAAGCTTATGTTATTCTTATTCAGAAACTTTTTAACTCAAACTGCGACGAAATAATCTGCTTATAATGCAATATCCTGAAGGAATTTGAAATGAAACTATTTTAAATTAACTTACTTGAATATTTATTTATTTTATATCTATAAGGATTTGCAGAAAATTGATTCCCATAATGTGAGTCTATCCAATTCATTAACAACTCGTAAATTAGTTTATTTAAATATTTTTATTAAAGGCCCTTTTGGAAGATAGGTTTCATAACTTCAGTAGAAAGTGATAAAAGCCTATACAGTTTTTTAATTAGCATATTAAAATTTTAATTTCTTATTTAATTTTCAACTATCCCTCTATGAGTCGGTGCAACTTTCAAATTTTGTTTTTCACAGACGTCTTTTTATTTATTTATTGTATTTGTATATCTTTCAAATCTCTTTTTTTATTTTTGTATATTTTATAGGAAGCATTCTTTGTAGTATATTATAGTAACAAGTTGAAAATCACTGTCAGTATTGAGTAATCTTTCAATTCTTCGCAATTTATCAATATTTTTAATATTATTTTATTACGTGTACATAATTATTTTCAAATAACAGCGAGGTTTACGGATTTCAAGTCAGTATGAGCTATATAAGTAAGGCTCGATGTATTTGCAATAACGGTTGTGTTTTCTTGATCTCATTTTCAATTTATATAGCTGAAGTTTTATAAACATTACATGTGCATACAATTGAAAATAAAGAAAGATATAAAATAAATTAAAAAACAGCTTTTGCAACACTTACTTTAGCAATATACTACGAATGATATATATTATTTCAGTTATGTCCTACCTTTTAGTTTTAATTAAAAACTTCTTATTGTAAATATAATGGAAACTTGAAATCATTTTCCTCAAATTCACTACGAGGTGGCGCTACTCGTATAGAATCACAATTAAATTAAATTGACGCATTCCCTCATCATCAAATTCAGAAAATATTAAAATAGTGTATTGGCATCGTGAACGCTCAAGTTTACAACATTTCAAAACTTAAGCACACCAGGAATTGAGTAAAATATTTATTACAAAATTCCATTTTACAGATATGATTGTCAGGTTAAATAAAAGCGTGTAATAAATATGAAATTCGAAAGAAAAAGAAGATTCGTAGTCTTTAAATCTTAAGACTCTTGCATCAATGTTAATTTCCAATTAAATTTCGTATTCTCTGATATCACGCTACAGAAATCTTTTTGTATTAATAAAAAAAATTCGGCTTATAAACATCTAAAAGTTTCTTTCCTTCGCTTCACAAATCTTTCTTCAAGAAAACTGCGAAATCCACCTGAAAACTTCCCCTGCGGTTCTGGAAATTGCAACAATCGAACTTACATTCGCGTTCAGAAAATTCTATTTTTATATCTGTTAAGAGGCAGAGCTGGCTTTTCAATGGAGAAGCAAAATCCAGGAATTTTCTTCTTTCTACCACCAGCTACTAAAAAATAAGACTAAAACTTTTTCTAACTTTTATGCTATATTTCTTCATGAAACCCCGAAATAATCCTTATTTTTCCCTCTGATCTATAGAAATAGTGATCCATCTATATGATTCATACAAATGTTATAATGCAAATCCCTGTTCTGCTCTAAACAGTGGCGATTCCAGGGAAGTGCTATTTTAGCTTCAGCCCCTCCCCCACACCAGAGATAAACCAGAATTATTTTTTTAATCACTACACCTGTTTCTTCTTAATCTCCTTTTTAAGAATAAAAAATAACGTGAGAAAATTGCTTTCTGGTTTTGATAGGTTCGAAAATTTTCCCGCTTTTGTAGACATTCCACTCGTACTTGTAGCGTTGACGCAGTCGAAATCATCATTTGGCTATTTGTTTCATTGTGTTTTTATTAAATTATCGAAAGTATTGTAGTACTTTGTGATTCTTATTGTCAGGTGAATAAAGTCTGTAAATTTAAAGCGTTTCGATTTGAGGTTTGATATTCGATAACTTTGTCACGTTGGAATTAGCGATTAATGTTTTGCCAAATTTCTAAATTTCCATTATAGAATATTACTGAAAATGACACTTATTGTAATTGAGCAAGGTTTTATGAGAATTTGAATATGTTATTACCGTCGTTCACTCTAGTAAAATCTGGAGGAAATTCTAGTAAAATTCTTTGGAATTCTTTGACATTTAAAATTTTTCGATCAGCAACGAAAATGGAGGCGGGGGAATGCGAAAACGAAGGACAGGAGAAACTGGTAAGAAACAGTCCACGCACGCATCAAAATTCGCTCACTGCGCAACAGTTAAGGGACACTTCGGAAGACGAAACAAAAATTTCCTCCCATTCAGTTTGACGTGACTCGCGCTGTAAACGTTGCAGTCCTTTGAAGCAAAGTCAACTGCGTGATTCTTCTTTTTCTCCCTCCCAGCCTAGGAAGGCCTTCGCTCTCTTGCTTTGTTTCTCTTCGCTTCATTCTCGTTCGCTGTTATTGTTTCGATTTCATGTTGCCCGACGGAAACTCTTTAATAATCATTTGTTTTCTTTTATTAGAGATCAATCATGGAAGAAAGATGCTTCGATAATTATCTAAAATGCAATTATTAAAAATTTTGCGCTGTTTAGAAGTAAAACTGTTTTTCAAAAATTCTATTTTGAATATATTATTTAAGTGGTTCTTTTTTTTTGCAACACTGACTGATTTCTGAGTTAACGAGCCGCAACTGTTTAATTTAATGAAAAGGTATTAATTCGTAACATTTGGACTCTAAGTCAATGCTTTAATTGGGATTATATATAATGGCGCACACAAATGAATTCAGATGGACGACCACTTATCCAAAATGCAATGTCACCACGACAGCAATGTTGCAACATAAAAACATTTCAGGGGGTTTTTTTTGTTACAATTCCATTTATTATATACTTTTATTTAACTTGCATTGTTTCAAGTTTGCAAAGATAGAATTTCGTAATCCATTTTTATTCCCTGTCTGATGGCTAGAAGATTGAAACTTTTGTACATTAAGTGCATTCTTGATAATAATACACTAATTAATATTTTCCAGAACTTAATTATTAGTTAATAATTAATTAAATTAAATTTTGATTCCGTACCAATGGCACCACTTGGTAGTCAATTGGAGTAATAAAAGATTTCAAAATTAAAAAGTAGAAAATAATTAATTAAAAAAAATTACTGTTAAGTACATTAATAAAAGAGTGTATTAAAAAGTTTTTAAAAAATTAAAGTCATTGATTTTTTTAGTTGCTTCGGACATCACTCTGTATATAAATTTCTTGTCTTCTAATAAATGATATTGTAGATAAAGGTCACATAGTGACCATTCCTTATATAATTAGAGACTCAGTAAACAACTTTAATACATTGTAGAATAAATGTCTTTTCATTTACAATGTTATCGTAGGAGTAATTTGAAACCTTACATAATAATAAAAATTAACATTACTGTTTTCAAAAAACTCACTATTAATTTAATTTTGAATAAAGGGAGTTCAGAAATTAGTTCTTCCAAAAATATTATTCATTAAAATTATCATCCTGTTACTAAGAAGCTCTCATTATTAGATCTTTCGTTACAACAAATTAAAAACCCCTTAAGTAACAAAAAATGCAAAGTTTTAATTAAGCATAAGTTCGTCTTAAATTTTCTTCGCTTTTCTCTCATATAGTGTTCTTAAGAAATTGCTAGTTTCAAAAATATCTCCGTGGCAAAAACTGTCTCTTTGTGATGTTCAGTTTTCTTAGATGTTACATTTTTAATTTTAACGAACCATCTCGAAATTATAATTAGACAACACCGTAAAAATTATCTTTTGCAAATGGTGCTTTTTGTGCTATTTTTAAAACTATATATTTCCTTAATTATCTGATAGAATATAAAGACGTCCTCTTCCGACTCTTTCTCTGCTATTTATTTCGTTCATTCATAAATGTCGAACAGCATTTCTTTGTTTCGTTTTTTATTTTTTGTATACGACTTTAAAGAGTCATTATGTACCTGCTTATGATATTTTAATGCGGTACTATTCAATTTTTTTAGATACGGCATTAACAGAGTTAAAAATTTTAATTTTAATCTTTTTGCGAAAGTTTTTTTTTATGTATTAAGCTTTAACAGTTTTTGATATCGGTATAACTATTCGTTTCCTTTTGATATGAGGATAAAAAAAGTCATGAATTAAATCTTGACATTTTAAATGCTTTGTTTCATCTTTGCAGAAGTTGATAACTAAAGACATTATTCATCAATGCAGAAAATGTATTGAGAAGGTTTTTGTGTTTAATTATCCATGTTAATCTTTTATTAAATGATGAAGTCGGTGAAAAAAATTGCATCTTATTCTACACACGTCATAAAATATATTCTAAGCTTTTGATTTAAATAATTTTATTGCGCACTTTCTGTCTAGAGTTTTATATATTTTCAGTAGATTATATTGGCCCATAACAAATTAAGTTAATGAAAATAATACTTAGACATAATGCAACGGATTCCATGTAAACACCTTAAACTATATTTATTCACGCATGAATGTAACGTCTGAAAGTAGCGAAGGACTAGTTAAGTTAGTTATATTAACGTCCGTTTTGAAGCAACACGAGGGCTATTTTGGGATGGACGTCGTACTTTGAACCGCGCTCATATGACGAGGACGACACCTGAGCTGACACACCCCTCTCCAAACTTCCGCACCACGCCAGCCTAGCAGTTATCGAGAAGGCTTTGCCCTATGGCGCTGGTGTCTGGCGAAGAGCCTTAACTTGTGAACAAGTCAAAAGGCTTCATATGACACAACGAATTTTTCTAATTAAACTGCTTAGGCCATACAGAACTACTGCCACGCAGGCACTTAACGTCCTGTCCGGTATTTCACCATTACACATAACAGCTAAAATGGAGTATTTTGAGGTTTCAAATTTGGACCTGTCGTTCGAGAGCACTCGATGATGGTGTTATTGATTTATTTAAATTGGACAAATTTGAAAAACTATCAGAGATCCCATTAAATACCAAAGTTTTAGAACTGAGAGGTAAAGTCCAAGATAGTCATTTCGAGGTGTGCACAGATGGGTCCAAAGTCGATGGTGGTGTTGGGTTCTCTCTGTGCATTCTCCGTGGAGAAATTCAACATAAAATTATATGTAAAAAATTGGAACCCCAGAACACTGTCTTCCAGGCCGAACTTGCGGCTTTGGGTGAGGCAGTGGATTGGACTATTGAAAATAAAAAGAAAATCTACATTTACACTGATAGTAGGCCTTCCATCGAGGCCCTCAAGAGCTACAGGTCTAGATCTAAATTTGTAATTTCCATAAAAAATAAATCTTGCTTGGTGGAGGGATTGGTTGGGCTTGTCTAGGTGAAGGCTCACGTCAGGATCCCGGGCAATGAGCTCGCCGATCACTTCGAAAAATTGGTTGTATTTGCGCTGCATCTCACACATTGTATCTTATGGGTGGAACGTTATTGATAATTAAAACCCTCTGAGTGGTTTGCTATTTTGATGTATTATCTTTAAAATCTTAAGAATTTGCTTTTAAAGTGAATAATCGGATCGTTTTTGTGTTTAATCAAGTCTTTGAAATCTTAAGAATGCTTTAACCATGGTAGTTAAATAAATTATACTTATAAACACAAATTATTTGCTTTTGAACTCAATATGAGAAACGGAAAAATACGTGCAAAACGCTTAGAGGGTTAAAATTGGGAATGCATTGTTTGTTTCTCCCCGGCCTTATTAAATTTTAATTAGTAAATAACTATCAATCCATATGCTGTTATTTGCATTGCCTCATTGGCCGGGTGAGCCCTTGTAATGTGAGTTTTATATATGTTAATTTGTATTTAATTTCCACCCATGTTGCGGGGTATGTATATATGAGGAAAAACTTTTAATAAATGCGAGTGGGGCTGGCGTCCTCCCGCTGCTGCTGGTCAGTTCTCTTTCCCTCCGACTCTTTAATGCCTTAAACCCAGTAGGGTAGGCTGGGTCGGGGTGGGTTGTATCGTACCACACCAGCGGGAGGACGTCTAACACCCTATGATTTTAGAGTGCAACAGGCCCAATACACGACGGATCTTCTGTGGAATCGGGTTTCGAACCTGGAACCCTCCGGCTACAAGGCCGACACTAGGCCACCGCGACACTAGTCAAAGGAATTATAATCCAAAAAGACACCGTCACTCAATTGTTAACTTGAAGTTCAATTGTTAAGTACAGTCGAACCCCATATATCGAAATTCTCTATCTATCGAACATTTTCAGGGACCTTTCTGTATCATTAGAAAATTAGCTAACTAATAAAGTTAACATTTTGATTAATTTTTAATTAAAAATCTATTTGAAATGTCGAGGAACGTTTTTTAGTGAACACTACTACCCAAGAAATAACTGGCTGTTAAATTTAGTGGCTCTGAGTCCAACCTTCTTCTCTGCAGAGTGTTTGGTACGATTTTTGCATCATGCGTGTCACATCATGTAATTTACAGATAATATCCTTGCATCATGTAATTTGCAGATAATATCCTTGCATCATGTAATTTACAGATAATATCCAGCCTATGAATACTATCGTGTAACCAAATATTTTTACACACTTTTTTTTTATTTATCCCTTGTAGTTTACTTTAGTGTTTTTATATGGTTGCAAAGGTGCAACGTCGCTTTCCTGCCTCGCTAGTCTCATAGTTGGGGATGGAGTTTTACAGGGGTAAGCATGGAGTGACGGGTAGCGGCCATTCCGGGACTCCTGACCTTGGTGACCATTTTGGCGACTTGGCGACGAATCGATGATTCCAGAAGATGCGACCCTTTCCTCGATATCTCTATTAGGAAAGGAAATACGCTTGAATATACGATAAAACTCCATGTAACGTCACGGCCTGTCGGAGAGAGTATATAAGTCCCGCATTTGGATCAGAGAGTTGTTGTGTTGTTCGACTGGAATGCCTTTGAGTTTCGTCTGCAGAGCGAGCTAGGAAGCTGGTGAGCTGAGCGCTATTGAAAGTGGCGTTATTGTCGTTATTAGTTATATGCTGACTGTTTGTGTTGCTAAATCTCAGAGTGCTGAACTATTATTACCTGCAAATTGTTGCCTGTTTACGTTGCTAATCTGTGCAAGATCTATTGTTTCCTGTTGCCCGTGCTACGTGTGTTTTTCCTGCACATTTGTGAATAAACCTTCGTTATCCATTATTCTTCATGTTGGACTGTTTACACCATACACCCGCTGAACGATTTTTGTAACAATATGCTACAGTAGTTCTTAAATTAATGCTATTTATATTTCATTCTAAATTCTATTTCATGTTCATTGTTATTTGTGTCATGCTTAGTCAAATTATGAATTGTTATTTTGTATTAGCTAACCCATTTGCATCTGTAAGCGGAAAAATTTGATCACGGCGGATGTTAAATAATATCACGTCATAGAATAATACATTCGGCTCCGATGTTTACTTGGCTGATGATAATTGGCGGTCACCTTGTTAGAATTATTCGTTTTCATAGACGCAAATTGGTTAATATTTATACGCATTACTTAGTTCTAAATAAACGTTATTTGTGTTACGCTCCAAATTGATTCTTTATTTCTACAAATATTTTCCTAAATTCCATTTCAAGTTCTATTTTAATTATGCTATTGCGAATCTAAATTCTATTCAATATTCCGTGTTGCTTATGTTATCTTCTCCATCTGCTTAAATGGGACTCAAATCAACTTGGTTTTCTAGAGCTGGTGAGGTTTGTGCACGGTAATAAATAAATACATAAACACTGTCTCAAACTACACTTCTTCATTTTTCCTTTCTATATGTCAGAATAAGATGTTTTTCAAGAAAAATTATTTACGATGGATACTAAAATGTTTAGAGATTAGTTCTGAAACACGCCAACAGATAGCAGTCAAAGCCGCGTGCACTGTCACAGGCAGCACCTACATTCCTGAGTCAGTACGCCAAGAGACGTCATACTGCGTCCATATTTAAACGTGAAACTCATGTTTTGTGACCACATGTTTTACCAGTTTTGCGTCTCAACATGTACAAAGTACGAGCGTAAAACGTTTTGTGAAACTCGACAGACCTGCACAACATGATGCAACAATTTTACGGTAATGGTACTGCGATACGTGTAAAGAGTTCTGAGCGTCACATGCGCTTCAAGAGCGAAAAATATTTCTGGAAAACGACAAGAGATGCAGTGTGGAGATCCAATGAAAATCGCAAAAGGTGCTTCACCCGCTTTGAGAAGCGGATTTCTAAGACAAATTCCAGAACCGGTAAGAACGCTGGGAACACAGTATTGTGATGCAAAGGCACACTTTGAAAGTGAGGGCGTCCGTGTAGATAAATTAAACAAAGCTAGTCTCGAAACTTTTTGATATCTCCTCGTAAAATATCGGAGATAAAGATATGATCGGAAATTTTAAAAAATATTGAATTGCTAAGATTTAATTAGAAATTTTTAGTTACAAGTATGAATCTCTAACTTTAAAACCAACGCTTTCTTCTCGGTTAACCTGGAGTTTAGGGTGTGTACTCACTTCGTTTCCCTTAAGCTCGCCAATTGTTTGTCGCCAAGAGAGAGAGAGAGTGCCAGAGCATTTGTTTTGGATGCGAATTGAAAATTTTTTCGGCGTCGTTTGCGCATGCGCAAACAGTGATTTGCTTACCGGTCTCTCTTCTATTTGATTGGTCGGCGCGGCGTACGAATTTGAATAATACTTCGTTTGGAATTTTCTGATTATTTACCAAACGATTTTTTTCAATAACCGTTCGCTTCTCTTCTAAAGATTTTCGTTCATCGAGTTTTCTAATTATCTTTCTCTGTGTTGCTGATTATGGCTTCCAAATATCGGAAAAGGAATGTTTTGTCTGAAAACAATGGTTCCCTTGCTACGTATCATCGTCTTCAGACGTCGTGTTTTTCCTGTGTTCGTGCTTTCCCTGTGTGTTTCGTTCCTCAATGAAAAAGCGAAGCTACGAGGGGCCCTCTTTGCTGAAAGCGAAGCCGATGATGTTTTTTTAAGTTAAAAAATTGGCCCGGTACACATTTGCAATGCCAAAGGCATTCTTCTCTATTAATTCATAAATTGCGAATAATTTGGAAGTCATGATGTCTTTACCACAGTTCACATATGCTGACGTGCTGATTCTCTATTAAGTCCATCGTTATGAATCAAATTAATTTCATCAAATATGTTTTCATTATACTATTGACAAAACAAGTAAGTTCGAAGTTTTTGAATGGAGTCCATTCCGTCTTGAAAGGAAGGTGGAATATTTTGTTCATCATCTCTTAAATAAGCAACAGAAAGTTTGTCTTCTATTAATTCATAAATTGAGCGTAATTTTGGAAGATCATGATGTCTACCGCAGTTCACATATGTGACGTTACTCCTATTGGTCCATCGTTTACTAATCAGAAATAATTTCTCAAATTGTTTTCCATTATACTATATGAAAAACAAGTAGTTCGGAAGTTTTTTGAATTAGCCATTTCAGCTGAAAGGAAGGTGGAGAATATTTTGTTAATCTTTAGCTAATACAGCAGAAAGTTTTGTTTCTAGCTAATTCATAATTGCGAATAATTTGAGTCCTGATGCTTTACCACAAGTTCACTTGCTGACACGTGCTGTTCTCTATTAAGTCCATCGTTATGAATAAGATTAATTTCATTCAAAATGTTTTCTATACGAATGACACAAAAGAGTTGGTTTTTAGAAGGTTCTGATTTCTCTTAGAAAGAGAAGGTGGAGTTATTTTGTGTCATCATCTCTATAATAAGCAAAGAGAAGTTTGTCTTCTATTAATTCATAAATTAGAATAATTTGGAAGTCATGATATCTTTACCGATTCATTATATGCTGACGTGCTGATTCTCTATAATTCCATCGTTATGAATCAAATTAATTTCATCAAATATGTTTCATTATACTATTGACAAAACAAAAAGTTCGAGTTTTTTGAATGGAGTCCATTCGTCTTGAAGAAAGGAAGGTGAATATTTGATGTTCATCATCTCTTAAAATAAGCAACAGAAGTTTGTCTTCCTATTAATTCATAAATTGCGAATAATTTGGAGAGTCATGATGTCACACAGTTCACATATGCTGACGTGCTGATCTCTATTAAGTCCATCGTTATGAATCAAATTTACAAATATGTTTTCATTATACTATTAAAAACAAGTAAGTTGAAGTTTTTGAATGAGTCCATTCCGTCTTGAAAGGAAGGTGGAATATTTTGTTCATCATCTCTTAAATAAGCAACAGAAAGTTTGTCTTCTATTAATTCATAAATTGCGAATAATTTGGAAGTCATGATGTCTTTACCACAGTTCACATATGCTGACGTGCTGATTCTCTATTAAGTCCATCGTTATGAATCAAATTAATTTCATCAATATGTTTTCCATTATATATTGACAAAACAAGTAAGTTCAGAAGTTTTTGAATGGAGTCCATTCCGTCTTGAAGGAAGGTGGAATATTTTTGTTCATCATCTCTTAAATAACACTGAAACAGTTTGTCTTCATTAATCATAATTGCGAATAATTTGGAATCATGATGTCTTTACCACAGTTCACATATGCTGACTGCTGATTCTCTATTAAAGTCTCTCGTTATGAATCAAATTAATTTCATCAAATATGTTTTCATTATACTATTGACAAAACATAGTTGAGTTTTGAGATGGGTCCATTCCGTCTTGAAAGGAAGGGTGGAATATTTTTGTTTCATCATCCAATTAATAAAAACGACAGAAAGTTTGTCTTCTATTGATTCGCAGAATTGCCGAATAATTTGGAAGTCACTTGATATCTTTTACCACAGTTCACATATGTGACGTGCTGATTCTCTATTAAGTCATCGTTATGAGATCAAATTAATTCATCAAATATTTTTCATTATACTTTGACAAAAAGTAAGTGAAGTTTTTGATGAGTCATTCCGTCTTCGAAAGGAAGGTGGAATATTTTGTTCATCATCTCAACATTAGCAAGAAAGTTTGTCTTCCTATTAATTCATAAATTGCGAATAATTGGAAGTCTGATATCTTTTACAGTTCACATATGCTGACGTGCTGATTCTCTATTAAGATCCATCGTTTGAATCAAATTAACATCAAATATATTTTCATTATACTATTGACGAACATTAAGTTCGCAAGGAAGTTTTTGAATGGTATGTCCGTCTTGAAAGGAAGGGTGGAATATTTTGATTTCATCATCTCTTAAATTAGCAAGACAAGTTTGTCTTCCATTAATTCATAATTTACTGAATAATTTGGAAGTCATTGATGTCTTTACAGTTCATCATATGTGACGAGCTGATTCTCTATTAAGTCATCGTTATGAATCAAATTAATTTCATCAAATCATTTTTATCTATTGACAAAACAAGTAGATTCGAATTTTTTGAATGAGTCCATTCGTCTTGAAAGGAAGAAATATTTTGTTCATCATCTCTTAAGTAACGAACAGTTTGTCTTCCATTAATTCATGCAAATTGGAAGTCATGATATCTTTACACAGTTCACATATGCTGACGTGCTGATTCTCTATTAGAGTCCATGTTATGAATCAAAATTATTCATCAAATATTTTCATTATACTATTATAAAACAAGTAGTTCGAAGTTTTTGAATGAAGTCATTCGTCTTGA
The DNA here is from genome assembly GCA_013235015.1 of Araneus ventricosus. Lineage (NCBI taxonomy): Eukaryota > Metazoa > Arthropoda > Arachnida > Araneae > Araneidae > Araneus > Araneus ventricosus. Next base: position 59,445 of record BGPR01000030.1, on the reverse strand, counting down.
AAGGAAGGTGGAATCATTCATCATCTCTTAAATTAGCAAGCAGAACAGTTTGTCTTCTATTAATTCATAAATTGCGAAGTAATTTGGAAGTCATGATATCTTGCAGTTCACATATGCTGTGCTGATTCTCTAGTTATCGTTATGAATCAAATTAATTTCATCAAATAATTTCATTATACTATTGACAAAACAAGTAAGTTCGAAGTTTTTTTGAATGAGAGTCATTCCGTCTAAGAAAGGGAAGGTAATATTTTGTGCATAATTCTGTAAATTAGCAACGAGAGTTTTGCTTCCATATTAATTTCATAAATTTGCAGATAATTTGGAAGTTAACACGGATTCTTACGCATTAACATTGCGACGTTCAGTATTCTCTATTAGTCATCGTTATAGATCATTAATTTTCAATCAAAATATTGTTTTAATTATCTAGCAAAACAAGTAAGTTCGAGAGTTTTTAAGTGGAATTACTTAATATTTGAGAGGAAGGTGGAATATTTTTGTTCATCATCTCTAAATATAGCAGCAGACAGTTTGTCTTCCATTGTTCATAAATGTGCGATAATTTGGAAGTCGGATATGTCCTCCTTTACACAGTTCACTTATGCTCTTTGACGCTGATTCTCCTATTAAGTCCTTCGTATGAATCAAATTAATTTCATCAAATATGTTTCCATTATGACGTTCAATGACAAACAAGTAAGTTCAGTTTTGGATTGGAGTCATTCCGTCTTTTAAAGAGGTGGAATATTTTTGTTCATCATCTCTTGG